>CAJUYI010000510.1:91784-128979 GCA_910591695.1 Galerucella pusilla
TTAGGTATTTGACGTTTTAAAGTGACGATTTGATTTATTCATTTTAATTCATTTTAGCGTGAATTCTGATAATAATAGAATGTAATTGGCTAACGAGAGTGAATTCTTTTTATTATTCACACTGGTGTGAAGAATTTATATCATTATGCAGCTAACTATGTAAAAATAATTTGTGCGTTATTATTTAGTCGTGGAGAAATACATTTTTCAGATAGTTCTTCACTGGGTGTAATACATATTTTGAATGAGAAGGAAAAAATAGTCAAGTATCCGGGAGATTATGATTATTTTTCCCATTACGATAAAAACAATTTCCGACATAAAAAGTCAGTGAGTTCTGATGCAGTAGATTTTCATCAATTGCTTATTATATTTTAAAAATTGATATGGACAAATTTTAAAGAATAACTTGAATGTAATTTAAAAAACATGAAAGGTTTCATTCTGCACTCACTATTACCATTCATTATTGTAATTCAAAATGTAAAAATGCGATAGTAGCTTTAAACGTGCAGTGTATAATGCATTCTTTGTATATACATTTTATTTATATTCAGTTACAGTTTGAAGATAAAACTAATTAAAATTTTTGTTGAGTACACACAGTTTTTGGTCACTCAATTACAAATAATCATCTGTCAATGAACGCGGAACGGTGTCTCTATCTAATAATATTCATAACGGGATTTTCATTCGATAAGTGTACCACTGAATCATCGAATTATTTTGTTTGTAGTGCGGGATTTTAAATACTGACATCAATATTTTTCTTACCTACTTCGAGAATGTTTTTATTAACATAACAAATTAGATATGAGCTTATAACGTATTTCGAAATATATTTAAACTAACTGAAAATATTTAAACAAATTTACTGTTTATTGTTATTAGGCTAACCTAACTGTGATTTCTTATAACTAAAAATAGAATGAACTAGTGAATGAAAAGAATTGAGTGGTACCAAAAAAGGTCATTTAAATTATATATCGTGAAACAACTGAATATTTATAGTCTATTTGAAAATGAGCAGAATTTTTAAAGTTGATGATGGTGATGACTTTCTGAGTTTCTGTTTTCGGCAATGGTGCACGCTATATGTGACGACAAGTTCTCGTTGGTATTGAAAATTTAAACATGGGCATGGGCGAATTGATATTAGCGACGATTCAAGAACAGGTCCAACAACAACAAAAACTAAATTAAGTATTTTACCTCTAGTTCTTCTCAGGCCGTTGCTCATTCTTCTAGATCAATGACTCATTTTGACAGCTTTAAGGTATTTCAGATCTACTGCTTGTATCCTGCTTTTTGTGATTTATTTAAAACCCAACTACAATATCCAAATGTATAGTTTTTTATTTGACTAAAACTAACGTAAATAAACTTTATCGATGAAGATGTGTCTCTATATTAAACAAATATGATATATTTGTGACATCAATCAAAAATAAATCCACTTACCTACCTATGTTTACCATAAAAACTCACCTTATCTACAGGCAGTGAAGGATTTACAAATTTTCAAGGTATAGGCTGAATAGTTTTTGTAATTGCACGTAAAATAATTTTTCGGTATATTTTTGAGATAAACGAAGCTCAATAATGTATGGGCGATGTAATGGGGTATTCTGTAAATTATTCATTATATTCGAATAAAAATCGAAAAATTATATACAAACCCAGTTTGTAGCCTCCAACCAGTGGTAAGACTGGCATGTATGGGTTGTTAGTGGGAATAAGAGGGGCATATTTTTGTACAATTTTGCTTTTTTCACTCATAAAAAGTGTTGGCAAAGGGCGCGAGAGAGGCGAGAGGCCGATTACTGGTTGAGGGGCGGCGAACTAGCTGTTTTACTCTAGAATATGGAAGTTTGCTACTCTCGGAATGTGCAATGGCAAGTTAAAGAGAAAAGTCATCGACAAAATTTGTTGCAGACTTCTATCTGTAAGACATTAGACAACCGTCATAAAAAAATCTTTCTGATTTCTATGAGGTAAAAAAATTCGTTCCCCAAATTTGCCGCCCCCAAAATCTGCCGCCCTAGGCTCGAGCCTACTCAGCCTGCTGGTAAATCCGCCACTGTCTACAGGAAGTAATTATTAACCTACAGTCTATAATCTTCAAAGTTTTTGGTTAGATTGCCTGGGACACACTGTATACAGCCTTGAGTCGTTCTTGAATAATTTAAAATAAGTAATTTCTAAGTCAAATGAAATAATAACACCTTTTGTTATTAAAATTAAAATAACTATACCTTCTCAGGTTATTAGTGAGATGTTCAAATTGGAAGAAACTAATGACGAAAGCTTGAGTAAAAAAGGTACTTTTAATAATAACCCTTTTGAAATTAATCATCATTCTTTTGAAGGCACTACCGGTTTCAGTATAATCATATTTAATAACTTGCTAAATAAGTCGAATGAAGCATCAGAGTAACTTGGTTAAGTGAATGGAACATATATTATAGTCTAGGATGAAAATTAGTAGCCGGTTTGTAGGCTTTTTAGACACAATAACTGTGAAGAGGCAAACGACCTGCGTACTAAAACAACTAACCAGTCCACAAAAAATTTACAGGAAAAATATTTATACAAAGGGCAGGTTCAAAATTATAGAATATGCAATGAAAAGACATCGTCACTTTTAGCTTCATCTGAGGTCAAAAAGAAAATAAAGCACAGCTGTACCACCTTTTTCTCGAAGCCATTCAGGACATTTTTACCCTGTAACTGCTATGTGAATAAAGCTAGAACTCTGAATCCTAAGGTATTTTTCCCCAATCAAGGTGAATCTGTAGCTAGTCAAAATTCCATCATGTCTTCTGTGTATGTTCCTTGTGGTGTATTCATTATTCTTTTTGTGAATTATTTTGGGAAGTCCAACCACAATATATTTTTTATCTACGACCAAATTTAAAATTAGTCATTTACGAACCAAAAAAAATGTGTGAAATCATACATTATACATAGGTTGAAAAGCGTGCGTAAATGAACCACTCTTTTTATATGGAACTTTCACTTTAACACTCTTTTTGAACTAGGTAATTATCAAGTTGCCTTGAATTTAGTCGTTTGTTGTCTAAACTTTTGTGCTGTCAGTAAATTTGACAGATGTATCAGACACAGTGAAAAATATTTTCTGTTATATTCAAAATTTTAATTACACTTATTTTAAATGGAAGAACCTCGAGAAGAATGCATTTCTTCGGATTGCACACCACCTGGAATTAGAATTCGTTGTGTATATATTTGTTTATGAAAAATTTATTTTTATGTTCTTTAATCTTTTCAGAGCACACTTTTTTATTTTTTCTTCATGTGGTCGTAGATAAAGTTTTGTATGACACTTGTGCGTGAAGTACTTTTGCGCACTTGTAGCGAAAAAGGCACTCGCTACGTTCGTGCCTTGCATTTTCGCAACTAGTGCGCAGAAGTATAACTTCACGCACTTGTATCATAAATAACTATTTTTCACTACTAGCTGTGAAGATGAATTTCTCTATTAGTGGTTAATAATTTTTTCTATTATTAACCTAGGTGAATAATGAACAAATTCAAATATTTGGAGAATTCAGGGATAGTAGTTCAACAAAAACTTCATAATTTTGTATAACCAGCAGATTGTCTTTAACATATTTGCTGCTTGAAATTACCTATCAAGATAAAATTATTTGAATAAAAATGCTATTAGTTTAAAATTCGCGCTCAACCAAAATGACTGATAAGATTTAACGAGTACGTTCATAATATATCGAAAATTGACGTGTACTTGTCAGTCAGACGACGGAGTAGACGCTTCTCGTAGTGCGTTTGTGAATAATTTATAATTTTTGTCTTAAATTTGGCTGGTAGTGGAAAAAATTGTATATACACCATGGTGTTGAAGACATTTATAAACCTCGCACCTTTTTCCTCTCGGGGCAAAGCCCCTCGCGAAATAATCTTGGTGCTCAGTAAATAATAATAGTCTCCACCACATCACCACCTTGGTGTATAATACTGGGTGTCTCATTATATTCTGACTGTTTTCAAGAGCTTATATCTTTGAAACGGTTCTAGATAATAAGATGCGTTTTCCACAGTTAGGTTTAAAATTACCGTGAGTTTTGTTGTGACACATTTATATAAATGGTCTACTTCCGGTTTACCCGCTAGAAATGTGGCGTATTTTCAGAATACAGTAGATGTAATTTTTTAAATGGGATACCCTGTATATTAAGCAATTTCTTGAAAGACGCATATTTTTACTTTTTATCGGTACCTCAAAGTTTAAAATCAGTGCACAGAAAGCGAAGTTAGATAACTTTAACTGGGATACTGTAATGATTCAAATATCTTATTAATAAATAATGATCAAGGAGGCGTTAATATGTCACATCACAAAAATATTGCGATCATTGACAGAACGTCACATTGTGTTAGAACCAGTTAGAACAAGATGGTATTTTGAACCAAAATGTTTGCTTTCAACAAGACGGAGCTCCACCCCATTATTCCTACATAGCAAGAGAATCTGTTAACCAACAATTTGGAAATAATTGGATTGGTAGGACTGGTCCAATAGAATGGCCTCCAAATTCCCCAGACCTGACTGTCCCAGATTTTTTTGTATGGGGATTTGTGAAAGATAGAGTCTACAACCCGATGTGGAAACCGCATCTTATTATCCAGAACCGTTTCGAAGATATAAGCTCTTAAAAACAGTCAGAATATAATGAGACACCCTGTATACTATTAATACAACGTTTCGGTAATAACATTCCAGCTACCGTCAAGAACAATTAATGCCCAATTTCACCAACCATTTCCTAAAGTTAGGTAATACCTAAATCAGATTTTGGAAATGCTAAGTGAAATTTTCGTTTCACCACATGCTAAGAATTACTTGAGATTGACAATATTGGGTATTTTCTATCATGTTCAGGCGTTTCTTAGCGCATGGTGGAACGTAAATTCTATTTTGTCATTCCAAAATCTGATTTAGGTATTACCTAACTTTAGGAAATGGTTGGTGAAATTGGGCATTAGTTTTTTAAATTCTGGTCCCTATCTGACACTAGTTAAAAAGTTCGACAATTAGACAATCAATAATATTTAAGCTTGCAAAGAATTTGTTGTCAAGTTTTTAAGGTCCCTTCACATTAGATCACATCCTTGATACAATGTGAAATGAAATATGTTTTTGTGAGACATTTTAACAATAGTGTAGTCTACTGGAAACGGGATCCAATTAAGTGCACGCTCCAGGATTTTTTGTGTATATTGATTAACAATTCCAATAATAAATAATAAGAAAACCTGGATCATAATTTATGAAACTATCCAGATAAACCGGGTAATTAATTAGTAAGGTAACCAAGAGGGCAAGCCCCTGGGGCGATTGAAACTAAAATTCAGGTTGTTTACATTTATGAATAAAATAAAAGCACTGCTAACAATTACAATATTATCAATAGAAAACCTGGATCATAATTTGAAACTATCCTGATAACGCAGGTAATTAATTATTGGAAATTTCTCTTTCTTACTTTGGTAACCAAATATGACTACATTCGGTTGAAATACTTACTACACATCCGCATTTAGTCGTATTAAGGCTCTTTCTTTGTTTTTTCGTCTTTTATTATTGGGATTTTTTAATATTATGTGCGCTGAAACCCATTGAATATGATGCTCCTCTTCCTGAGCAAGTTTGCGAATACCTGACTTAAGGAACTTCCCATCTTTAACATACTTTTTGTGTAGCTAGTTCGAATACTGAATTGATTACCAATTTTCTTCATTATTTCTGATAAACTACAGATTTAATTTAAATTTATCTTGTTTTAATACCGCTATGTTGAAATATAATTGTCTTACGTTTCATTATATAGAAGTTCACTGCTATATCATCTCGTTTTGAGATGATTTTGAGAATTATGGAGAATAAGATTGAACTAAATCGTTAATTATCCCACCTCAGATCTGTCATAATTCCCAAATATTTTATTTGTTTTGCAGGTTGAATATTGGTATTTTTGGACATCGGTGGTGTAGTTCGCAAGATTTGGTTCTAAGGATGCAAATGACAGGTAACCGTTTTTTATAATTATTGATTGAAATAAGCCTATAGTCAAAACACTGTTTTAAACAATTTAAATCATTTTCAATTTTTAACTTTAGATCAAACCAATTTTAATCACTGTATATCAGAACTGTATCGTCTGCAAAGCTGATTATTTTATTTTAACTTTTAACCAAAAATAAGATATTAAATAAAAAGGGGCCTAGAACCGTACCTTGTTGTACACCACACACAATTGTCGGTTCTTTACTGTATTTATTACCCACTCTTACTTTTTGAGATCGATGTGAAAAAAACAACTGCTTTACCTCTAACTTCAATGTTTCCGAAAGAGGACAGTGGTCACTGGTGTCAAAGAACTTTGCTAAGATTGGTGCTACTGTAGGTAAAGCATCAACAATATTTTTATATAAAGTGTACATAATTTTAAGAATTCTATTATTGTTGTTACGCTCAATTTGGTCTGTTCTATAAGTGCCTGATCAATTTCTAATTTTGATTTGATATAATGGTCACTCACTCACAGTGGTAGCTTGAGACCGCAAACAATTGATGTCAAATTTTCTCAAGTTCCATTCAGAACCTTGTTGTTATTTGTTGTTATTTTGTGTATTCAAGTGTGTATCGGTTAACGACAATTCCAATAATAAATAAGAAAACTTCAAGGAAGATATTTTATAATAGATGAAAAGCCTTTTTAAAATTGTTACTTTGTTCAATAAGAGACCTGAACTATAAATTTCACTGCAACGAAAAAAGTAGTGAATATGAAACGAGAAAGGAACAGGTAAAGTAAAGGTTTAAGCCGAATAAGAAGAGCTCAGCTGAATAAGCCGGTGTAAGAATCCCGACAAAGGTCACGGCCACCTTCTTCAATGTGTAAATAATGTAGAAAAATTCTGTTGCCAACTCGGTTTTTATGGCTTTTCTGCAGTGCTGCTTGTCGTATACTGTTCAAATTACACAAAGAAAAAGAAAGATAGAAGATTTAAAGACGCTACGGGATGCCATTAATTTGAATACATTAAATTTTTGTAGACAGTGATAAATATTAATAAAATTTACCGATGAACGAAACTAAGATGAACGAAAGATAATATGAGAATTTATTAAAGAAAAACTATAGTAGAAAGACAAAGTTTAACTCGAAAAAATTCATGGTTAGTTCAATTAATAGGTATCCGATTTTAAGTGTTGGGCAATTATATCATTAACACGTCCAGTTTACTGAAATATAGATTTTTAATTATACAGAAATTGTTGGTGGTATTTTTTTTCAATTGGAAATCACTAATGATCTATTAATATACAGGGAGTCCCAAAAGTTAGCACTAAATTCTTGGGAAATATACACAATTTGTTCCTCCTATAAAAAGTACAACCAATTGTGACTGAGCTAGAAGAAACACCAGAAAAAAACTATACTATATGTGCAACAGTGGCGGCTCGTCAGGGTGTGCAAGGTGGGCAATTCAAAGAGGAAAAAATTAATAACCAAAATTATTCTTATGAAATTTCTCTTCTCTCCCTGTTAGTATAAAACATAGAGCCTAAAACTTGTAATTATTGTCACATATGAAATACCTCCAAGGTGCGCGAAGATTCCGTTATTTCAAATTCAAAGAGCGCCATCTTGGTAACAGGGGTATAAGCACAATATAGTACAAAGACAAGCGTCACTGATATATCTCATGAGAAAGATAAAGAGCGGATGTGAACCGCTTGTGCTTTGCTCACTGGTTATTCGGGTAACCAAGAGGGCAATCCCCTATGGCACTCAAAACGAAAATAAAGCAATAACCAATTAGCGAATGCCGATAATATTAAAGGCACCGCTATTATAGTTCAGAAAAAGTGCAACACAATTCTGAGAGTTTATTTTAAACATTGTTTTCCTTGCCACTTCAAAATGGAAATTGATGTAAGATGTAAGCTCTTTTAAATACTGTTTGAACCATATTTAAACAATAAATTTGCAGGAATAACGAATACTTATATTGAATTATTTATTATTATCATGGATTTTATCAATGCCTGAGCTCGGTCTCTCACTAAAGTTTGGACAACCTAAAAATTGATCGCATGTTGACTAAGAATGAACTATTTCATTAGAATACACACGTATTAACTAGCAAAAGCTATTATTTATCGCCGTCAAACTATTATATTATATTTGACAGAGGTTAATGGAACTTTGTATGGTATGATAATGAATGTAATTCAAGTGAATTTCACCTGTGGTTAAGGAAAACACTCACATTTTTGTAACTGTAAATTTATTTGTATTCTTAAAGCTGATTCAATGGAATAGCATAAATCCTTTTTGATGGCTTCCGCTATTCGTAATCTCAAGACAATGTATAGCTAATCCTTCAAGAAAAAAGGGATCGTTCTGGGATTTCCGATTGACAGAAATATTAATATTTTGTGACAGGATAGTAGATTTTGTTGAGTAACATAAAAAAATAATGTATTAAAAACCGGCCAAGTGCGAGACGGTTCTCATTATCTATAATAAAAACATACATTATACATACAAATGAAGCTAATATAATTTTCCGCAAATCGCTAGGAAATTTTGACATTCCTGTCAAAATTTCTTGAAGAAAAAGTCAGGACTTCCTTACTGTAAGGAAATGATATTTCCGTACAGTTGTTAGTGTTCTACATAAATGATTGAAAACACATTGCTTATAAGGAATTAATTTATATTTCGAAAACATCAAGTCATTGCTGAATACATTTTTAAGATCAATTTGTTATATTTACAGTAATTTGACAGTTAGTACAATTATTGAACATTGGAGGAACACTCTTAGAACTATGAGAAACATTTTGGACAACATGCAGGGTGGTAGGGTCATTTTGTTGAATATTTTGTACTGTGAAAATTTTATTTGCCACCTCAACCTTATTGTTAAGCGATTCTTCGATATATCCTTCAGCAACGTTTGATGACTTCCATCCGCCATGCCTCTTTAAACTAGTTATGTCGGCACCAGAGTCAACCAATATTGTTGCAGAAGACCGACGAAAGCAGTGACCAGTATATTCTGTCGGATTTACCAAGTTCAAATAAGTAGCAACTATTTTGGGCATTTTTCTAAATTGATGAATTCCTACCACTTGTCTACAACCCTTTCCGCTTTGATATTTAAAGAAAAATCGGTCACTGTTCATATTTTCTGGTCTTAACGAAACATACTTTCGATAAACATTCAAGTAGATCTGATTAATTACAAATGATCTTGGTTTGTTGGTTTTCGAATCAGGTATGCTGATTAAAAGCTTAGATTCTAAGTCTTCTATATCGTGTACAGTCATTCGGACTAACTCATCCATTCTACAGGCCCCAGAAATACCAAATATTACAGCCACCTAAAAAATAAATAAAGCTATAATCTAAATAGAAATTGAAACCTTGTAAATTACCTTAATCATTAAATTTTCTTTATCTGGAGCTTCCTGGATAAATTTTTCAATTTCTTCCTTCGTTAAAATCTTAGATTTCTTTGCCCTATAACCTTGAGCTTGCCGTTTCAATAAAGAACGAAGTTTTGAGTATGTAGATATATCTACATTGTGTTTAAGTGCAAGGGTTGACTTCAGCATTGAATAATTGGCCCATAATGTTGAAGATTTCATCTTTAAACAAAGGTCTAGGAAGTATGCCATTACAACATTTTCTGAGAAAGAACTCGTATTTTTACTCATGCGATAATCCATAAAACGTCTGTATGCATTTTCGTACTTTTCTCTTGATTTCTTTGGCAATAATTCTAATGAAGCAGTATTCACTGCCTCAACCAGCTCTGGAGGAGTCCCAGGAATGGAAATTTCATCATCACTTATCATTTTACTTTCGAGAACACCAGCAATTAAATTTATAAGCGTCAAGTTTGACAATTCAACCTCAATACGTTTCCATAGTAACCCAAGTAATTTTATTAGGAATTTCAAAGCACCATTTATTTGGGAATAAAATTATCGAGTTTTTTTTAAATCAATCAATATGTGTCGAATTTTAAACGATTTGCGGAAAAATAGTATGTTTACCTCGTAGGAAAAGCCACATTCCTGGACTCTGTGTTGCTAAGTCTCGGCTTGCGCCTCGACTTAGCAATCTTCACAGTCGTCCAGGAATGTTAAGCTTTTCCTACCCGGTAAACAATGTACTATTTTTCTACTTGCGTGTGGAAAAGTTCACTCATTTTAGTTCAGAAAGTGCCACTTTTTCGCACTAGTGCTAAAAGTAAAAATATCAATAAAAGTATACACATTTGTCACACAGTTACTTCTATATTGATAATACCAAATTCAGGGGAACGCGTCACCCCGAATTATATACGGGCCACAGTTTTCGGCGGTCTTCGGCTACCATATTGGTAGATAGTGGAGAAGGTATTACCAATATAAAAAGATTGGGAGGCTGGAAATCGACAGCCTTGGCTGAAGGGTATTCAGAAGACTCAACGGAAATGCGGGAAAAAATGTCTAGCAAAATATTATCCAGCGACAAAGAACATGCATATGGGGCTACTTCTTCCAACAACAATTTTGTCACAACCAGTCTCTTAACACAAAAAATCGAAGGAGCAATAGATTCAACAACCGATCTTATTGAACCAAAAAATCTAATAGCATCATCGATCCACTTACAGAATGCATCAAATTGCCAATTTATTATTAATATTAATCATTAGTAGAATATGTTGTAGTTTCTCTTTATGCTTTGATAAAAATTAATAAGATTTCAATATGCTGTTTCTTTATTTTTACATGTTCCGCACGCTCGTAGAAAAAATAGCGTTCCTAACTCGTGCCGAAAGTGTATTTGTGGAATTTTCTATAACTTCGATCTCCCGTTAACTAGAAAGGCGCTCTAGCCAACTGGTCCACGGCGCCCTCTATCTGTTGTCGTATTGTCAAACAAAAAGGTACAAAAAAACGTGATTTATAAATATTAATTTTAATCTGTGTTTGTTATTTGTTGTTATGCTTAGTTATTAATATAAATGAAGATGATAAGACTGAACTAGATTTGTATTAAATAGTTATTTGTCAAGAATATAGAATTGGTTCATTAATTTGTGAGAATGTAATGTATTAACGTAAATAATATATAAATAATATACCCTGTATAGTACCAAATATTTTTAGAATATGGCCATTATTGCACTACATATTTTTTATTTGAAACATTTTTTGACATCTGCAAATTAGATGTAAAAAATCCAAGCGTAAAAGTTAAATTCGTTTTTGAAAAACTTATTATTTATGTTTAGTATCTAAATTTTACTGACTACGGATCTGTTACTGTTCATTGTACAATGAGGGACTTATAAACTTTTATCACTAAGGATTAAATAATAAAAGTTTATGAGATGCCGAGTCAACTGAATAATATAAAACGTTCTTAAATCAATTTTTTCACCCAGCACAAACAATTCTTGGCAAAGTCTTTGTTTATACGTTAATCGTCTAGCTAAATCCAAACAGTAGACGTTACTGACATGTCGGCCATATTGATGTGGGCCCTTAAGTCATATTCTATTTAATTTGCATTGTTTACTGATAAACAACGGTTGATAGTTGAACTTTAATTAATAATAAGTTCTTAAAATTATCCAAAGCGCAATCGAATTTTAGTGTTTATAATTCTGCAATGCGGAGAGAAAGAGATAAGTAATCTTTTTTTCTCGATTTCCGGCTGTTTTAACCAAGCAAGTTGACTATTAAATTGATCTCTTTGTGTACCTGAATAGATAGATAGATAGATTTATTTGACTACATTACATGTTGCTCTTGAATCACTCTGTTAATGGTGTCGGCCGTTTTGCGCTCCTATAATTTCACTCGTAAAGTAAATCCTACTCTTTTACCTAAGGTCGGCCAGTTTGCGCTACGATAAATACACAAAGTTAGTAGCTACTAGACTCGTATATTTTCGTAAGAATATCCCGAGTTAAGCAAGGGGAAGAGAAAAAGAGCACGAGAAAATAATTAATATTTACCCTTGTCAAAAATAATCAACGAATAATTTCAAAAATGGACTTTTTTATGGGTGAAAAGTGGTTTGAACCGAGTTTTCCGAAAGATCCCGCCGGAGCATCGATTTTAACATTTCCCTATAAAGACGTTATTATAATGAAAGATGGTTACTGTTACTCGATAAGCTCCTTGCAGGTCAGTGTCGTACAAAAATTATTCAGACAATGCCAAACGCCAACAGAATTGGAGGACAACTAATGATAATGATACGCCTCTGTACATAGCATTTATATGTCTTGCAAGAGTTTGTGCGCATGGGGGCGGACTTTCCATCACGTTTGGCGCTTGCAGTACCTACTTATCGGGGCGCAAACCGGCCGACCTCAGGTAAGTAAAAGGGTTTAACTATACGAGCGCAAACGGTTGATTTCAGGTAGGAGTGCAAAACGGCCGGGAGCAAATCTGTCAGAGACAGTTTACTGACTGCGCCATGTGTTATTTGGAAGGTTTTTATTACTTAAATAAAATATATATTACATTGACATTGTTCTATAAAGTCTGTCTGACGACCAACTAACTGACTTACCGCTCATGCCAAAACACACAACTGATCGGTTGTCTTCCAGAACAAAATGGCGCCGACCTGTTGAAGCTATTGCAAAGAAATAGTAGCCAAAACACAGAAACTTCAACTCCAGTTGATCGGGGAACCCAGTCCAATATGGTCGTCCTGTCAAAGTCAGGTGTTCTGGAAGGGTATATAGAAATGTTATGACAAAGAAAGTGAGGTTATAAAACGTCAGTGCAGTTCTTTTGAAAATCATCTTCTAGGGTGATATTATATTTACACATGGCTTTTGAATATTTTTTTTTGAACTGGAAACAAAAGAAATACTAAGACTTTTGCATCTACCTATATTTTCTTATAAAGTTGGTTGGTAAATTAAAAGAAACCAATAAAATACCAGTATCTTACGAAACATCATTCCGCAAATATATTAAAACATTCACGGTGATTATAATAAACACCTAAAAAGAAATGTGTCTTCAGGAACGGGTCTCCAACCAGCCATTCTTCACTATTCTCGCATCAGTCGGTCTCTTCGTCGAAGCCGCGACCGGTTTCCGCCCACTTTAACCACCGTGTTACCCAAATTCCCGCTTCCCCGTTCGCCTCTCTCTGTACCTAAAAGAAGAACAACGACTGTGATACTCCGTTGGCTTTGCATGGCCTCTTTGGTGCAAGAATGCAAAGCAATATTACAGGGTAGACAAGAAAATTCCCATCGAAATCGAGTCGGTAACAACATTGCGCAGTATTTCTAGCTGCAGTAATTTTTTTGCTATGGGGGTATAAAACGGCGTAGTCCCGTGATTATTTCGTCTAAATTTAATATAATGCCGATCAAACAAAACACACACGTCATTAGAAAATCCTATCAATGGAATTACCACTAAAACTTTATCTAAATTTGTCAAATAATAATTCTTCCCAACTCCGATAATTACGTTCAAATAATTGATTAATAAACACTGATGATATTATTTTCCTTTTATCAACAATAATTGAACACATTTCTTTAAACAATTTACTGGTATAGACAAATAAATAAAGGGTTTTCCCATTTTGAATTAACCATCGTGCAATTATACAAAAATCGGTCAAAAGATGACAACTGCCTCTTATAATGGAAAATCTCTCTCTACAATTTAACGAGATTTAACCACTCCAGGTTTATAGTCTTAATCTTCTTTAAGATCTGTTGGTTACCAACATTACACCGGTTTAACAATACCACCATGCATTACATTTAAGCCAGGTTTCAGTTTAAACTTGACTTGATAGAAATCGGTGCAACGGGCAATAAGTAAACTAATCTCAGGCTCTGCTTACAGTTATCAGCAGTACAGTCATTAAGGCCCAGTTTCACCAAACTACGATTGATCTCGGAATAATTAAGCTCTACTTAATAGTTAAGCTAACTTAACAATATTTCCCGTTTCACCATGCATCAACCCGTCCGAGATGATCGCGATTTATCAAATCACTATTAGCTCAGCAAACCATTTTGGCAACGTTGTGGAATGCAGAAAATTCTATTGTTCTGTAAAGATGTATGTATAGTTCTGTGTTAGTCATTGAGATTTGATAACGTAAACATAACCCTAAATAATATTTTTTGTTTACACCGCTCTGGTTATTTTATTTTTGTAATAATAAACTTAATAAATAAGCAATAGTAAATAAACAATGACTGACGTGCAGAAGCTGAAAAAAAAGAGAGACCCAACATTCACAGAGGAGGATAAACAGATCTTGATAGATATTATCAGAAAATATTCATATATAATTGAGAACAAAAAAACTGATCTATGAATTCAAAAAATGTATGTTGGGAGAAACAAATAACATAGGAGTATAATTCTAGTTGGTCTTCAATAGATTCCAGTATTTGAAGAGCAGCTTCTTTTGAAAGTCGAAACCTTGTCTCAAAATCTTTATTGTCCAAATTCTGGAAATAAGCTTCTCTTTCTTGAACCCATCGAGGACGATGAAATATAAATTCATCTTCACCCACTATCGTCTTACAAGGCAAGATCATAAACTCTTCGAAATGCCATAATGAACAATATATCACAAATATTCAAAAATATTTATTCCTCATCTATACCTAATATAATATTTAAATCTGAACTAAATCGGACTTCACACAGATAAATCCACCAAAAATGGCCGATTTGTACTAAATCGCGATCAGAGTCGATGTAATCCTGCTTTTGAGCATGGTGAAACGTTTCAATATGTTAATTGTGCTTAGACGCTCCACTTAAGAGATAAATCGGGATTAAAACTGTTGGTGAAACTGGGCCTAAGAATTCGTTGTTGTCTTAAGCAAGTTTAAGCTCTGTGGGTTAGCGTTCGTTAGCTAACGTAATTTAACTAATCCAGATTTATAATCTCAAACGAGCTTAAGTTATTCTGGTTACTATTGTTAAACCATTGAGTTAACTGTATAAACCCTCACTTCGTGGAATCTACTCATCATATGGTTTTAAATGAAACTAACTGTTTCTAAATGACTCCACAATATATTTGTAAAAATGTGTAAATTGCAAGTAAATTGACAATTGTTTCGATATAAATATCATCGTCAGAATGACAGAAGTTACTTGCAATTTACACATTTTTACAAATATATTGTGGAGTCATTTAGAAACAGTTAGTTTCATTTAAAACCATATGATTGTTAAACCAGTTTAACAATACCATGCAACACAAAATTTATATTTAAACCAGGCTTTAGCTTTAGCTTGATTTAATAAAACTCTGTGCAATTTATCTCGAACAGGCTCTGCTTACAGCAGTTCAATTAACTAATCAAGGTTTTTTTTTTCGGGCCGAGATGGGAAACTCATGTTCGACTGGGTCCTCAAACAGTACCCAGACAGTGATGGACTCATCCCCACGGAGATGCCTACCTACCAAACCCACCTCAAACTCGCCGTTATTCCCGCCTTGGAATCACTATACCCTAGCATACGTCAAGACGGGCGGCGGTCCCTCACACACTCTCCATCATCTTCTTCCTTCTATCACTCCTACCTCTCTCATGCCATAGCGAGTCCTTCTCTTCCCCTAATCATGCTCTCTACTACGCCACTTATCTCCATCCATTCCTCCTCGCCCCTCAACATAATCTCCACCATATTTTCCCAATACACCACCTCTCCCAGTTTATTTTCTAACCTCTTCAAAACTTCCTCATTCTAACAACATCTAAACACATGTCCCACATCATCCTCCACTTCACATCTCTCGCACACTCCAGTTTCTTTTTTCCCAATCTTGTGGAGGTAACCTACTCTCGACCCATGCCCTGTGAGCACTTGCGTCAAGAGGTAGTTCACTTCTCCAAATTTCCGGTCCACCCAATTTTTCCTGCTCCCAATCGTTCCTTTTAGCACGCCCTCATACTCATCCCACCTTCTCTCCATTTCCTCATCCATCAATTCCTGTACTACCTCTCTGCTCGCACTCTTCCAGCGTTTCTGTCTGGCTCTAGCCATCAAGTCCAATGGATAGGACCGTGACAGCACTGCTGATGCCAGTCCACTGTCCTGTACGCATGCACCACCCTCAGAAGTATTCATCTCTGCACTCGCAGGAGTGGTCTAACCCTCGCTTTCACCCCTGCTTTCTCACCCCACACTTCCGCGCCATACAGCATACTCTGCTCTACCGTCCTACCAATTATCCTCCTCTTCCATTCTCCCGGTCCCTTCACATTACCCATCAATTTTCCCAGCCACGCTGCCCTTACTTTTGCCTTCTATGCATGCAGCCGTGTTTTAAGGATAATTGACTATCCAACCACACCCCCAGATACTTCACCGCTTCCTCCATCCGAATTTTCTTTCCCTTCACCATCACCCCCACCTCCCTTGCCTTGCCTAACTAATCAAGGTTAGGTTAGCTCTTAAGCGGGCTTAAGTTCTGTGGGTTAGCGCAAAATCCAGGATTAGCGATGGTTGCATCAACATATTAGTTAAGCACAATCCAAACGAATGAAAGAAATAGTTTCTGCTATAACTGTGTGGTTGATGAAAAGCAGTTTAAAAAAATATCTGGTCACGCGTCTACTGGTTAAATTAAGCCGTACTTACAGCTAGAGCTGTCTAAAGTATCTCTCTCTACTCTCTACTCTTTACCAAGCAAGAGGTGAAGTGGTAACAATCTTGGCTTCGGAAGAATCAGTGCCAAATCCCAGGCCTGGAACTTTCATGAGTTTTTTCGTAACAATAGGAGAATGACTGGAGCCCTTACCTCTCAGCTGATTAAGAATATAATGAAAAAATATTTTTAAAAATAAAAAGAGAACAGTGGAAAGCTTGGAAAGATAAAGTCCAATAGCATCTGTCGAATCCTGTGTAAGTGGAACTAGCAGCTTCATACCTATAACATTTCTTACGTGTATTTTTGTTGGTTTTCATTCAGGAAATATTAAACATTCATTCGTTATTTACGTATTAGGGACTAAAAACTGCTTATCATATTCGAGACAAAAAAAAATTTTTTCGTCTAAAAAGTGCTCTTTCCTTATTATTATTTCCCTAAAAACAACTTATAGGTATTGCAGCACAAATGCCTGTATTCCTCTTGTAAAATATACATCACTGTTATATTACAAGACCAAAGGTATAAATTATAATAAACTCTACTCAAAAAGGTCCATAAAAATAAATGGTACAAAGCATACAGCATCCATTACTAAAGGATAATATAAAACCTATTTTTAGTCTCCGACTGTGAGAATCTAGAAAGTACACAGAGACAACACGGCATTTTGTACAAATACAGACAGGTTTTGCAGTAGAATATTATTATGTATAATGTGTGTGTACCTACCCAAGTATGGTTTTTACGGTAGTCTAACAAGCTAGCAAGAATACCCATATGGAGCCATCCTCGCCATCAGACTACCTGCTTGTTTCTATCATGTTGTCGATCTTTAAAATATCCCAATGGCGTAACAACAGTGGCCAAAATGTTTTCATTCCCATAAATTTTAATGTTTATCGTTGCTCACCTCACTTTTTTATTCTATTTTATGTTTTTGAATATATTTTCACTATTTATCTTTTTGTTCACATTGTTTATAAAATTTTCATAAATTTTTATTAGATTAAATCTACTCTCTCTGTCGAAAAAGAAAGGTTTTCTTGTAGCAATAAGCGAATGCTGGGTCAGTATATACCAAGCATCTACAACCGTTCAAGCTACTAGAATCCTTATTCCTTCCAATGATTGCTAGAATCTCTCTACTTTCTAATTTTTAATCAATAACTAAAAATTTATTTCTGGGCCGCTACTGACAAGAGCATCTCCAAGAACCAGTTGTCGAAGTTATGCAGATTTTATGACGTTTCAATCTGAAACGACTAGAGAGTAACATGTCGTTTTTTCGGTGATGGTTTTTCGATTAGTTGATTTTTATCTATGGATTAAAATATTTTTTAGCGGACGATAGAATTGATGAAAGTGTTGAGTGGCTTTGGAAAATTATAATGGAACAAAATGGCAGTCAGAAGTAAGATTTGACTTCATTGTTTGGAATGGAAATTTCACTATTCTGTGGAAAGACAGATTATATGTCATACGTATAGTACAGTCGAGATACCCTATTACAATACCAAAGTATGCCTTTCTTTTCACGATCTAAGAAACTGACTTGACTTGACCTTGACTTGACTAAGGCTTGAGATGCAATAAAACCATAAAACTTTTCAGATTTACCATGCCAAGCCGTACGGCTAATACTTTTATGGCTTTACTACATATCATTATCCCATCCCATCTCAGGTCAGGTCAGGTCAGTTTCTTAGATCGTGAAAAGAACTATACATGCAAGAAAAAATCGTCTATAGTGAAAGTCCCAAAATAATTTTCATAATCTGAAATATGGAAGAAACGTAAAATAATTGTTTACTTTTCAATGTGAACCATTTAAATCAATCATTTTTTTTTTAAATACGATATAGGTAGGGCAGTTAAAAACCATTGGAAATCGTTTAAAAACCAATTATCCAATGTAGTCGAAGTAGATCTTAATAAGGAAAAATATTAAATATTATGTTATTATAATTAAAAACTAATGAGTTTGCTTTTGTAGCTTAATATGTAAAAAAAGTACTATTATCAATTACTTTCTATTATAAAATATAGTCAAATGCAGTCTTATCATGCGGGTCATACAAAGACGTACTCACCGTTTTTGTTTTCTTTTATTATTGCGTTTAATCAAACTTCCAAATAAAATCCGTAAGATGAATAAGACAGACTTATGCAATTTTGACGGGAGCAAAAAGGATATGTATTTAGTTTTCAGCGATTCTAAAAAGTCACTTCCGGAGAGAAAAGCTGTCTCTCGTTATTGACACACACAGAAAAAGCCTATATTTTCTGGGCTCGTACTATGGCTACCTTAATATGGTCCTAAATGCCAGTAATCTGAGTTTGCAGCATACCACGAGAAGGGTTTAACATTTAAGAGCAAAAAAATTGAGACATTTTTGCACTTCTCTAAAGTTATAGCCGAAAACAAAAATTGAAAACTAGGAGCTGATTTTGAAGGTAGGTCTGTAACCTAATCAGACTCTAAGTAGACCTGCTACAGGTATTTAATGCGTTGATGGACAATTTCAGAAAATGTGTCCTCTTCTGCATGTTTCACTATCCATTCCACCCCTCTCATTATTTATTAATAAATTAATTGTTTTAAAATATCAGTTAAGATTTATTCTAAGGAATTGGTCCTTTTGTATGTTAGATTTTTATTTAATTACTTTAAATTGTCTTTAATGAGCCTCGGAAACATTCTGGACCAAATTTCGGCAAGATAACAAGAAATAATGTTTCGTCTACGGTGGCGTTTGCGGAAGATTGACACATTATCCTAACCTCCTAATATATTGGCAACAGCAATATCTGATTACTTGTGATTGGAGGATTTCAAAACATGAATGACATCACTTTAATAATTTACAGCCCATTGTATAAAAACTGATATGAATATTTTTTATTTTTTTAAACGTGTAGTATATCTACATTTCCTGGAATAAAATAATAAAATAATTGTTCTTTAGGAACGTGTCTTTGTGCATGGTTATTATTATAACCTAAAAATGTTTATGTCAGCCATAAACATTTAATCATAAACTAGATCGTATTTCGTTTGTGTACTTTCTTTATTATATTATATCAGTTTTATAAACTTGTACGAAAAAACAAACTTATTCTTCAATTATGAAAGAATTTTTTTTTAATTATTTCTAGTCTAACAATAGAAGTATGTCCAAGATCATTTAGGTGTCAAAAGTAAATGGATAGGATCGGTAATGTAGACCACAAAACAGTCTAACCTATAGAAGTGAAAGTCTAATAGGATTACCTAGAATGAAAAAATGAGGTGTCAAACCCATCCACCTGAAGCGCTAGTTGCAATTGAGTTGACGAAATAGGCAAGGCAGCCGAGGCCGAAAAACAGACTGAGGGAAGAAGAATTTCAGCGATCGCAGTGGATGGGTTCAGAACTATTTCATAGTGTTTTTTTAATGGAAGTTTGTTTTTTGAATGACTAATGCTCGATTTCACTAACCATTTCCTAGTCAGGTAATACCTAAAACGAATTTAGGAATTCCTTAATGCAATTTACATTTTAGCACGCGCTAAGTAATGCCTAAGAGTGATAACAATACGTATTTCCCATCACTTTTTGATCAATCCTGAAAGGATTGTAGGAACAGCTTTGCGAGTGAGGCCCTTTTTGGTCCCAATAACAATATATTGTGGTTCAATATATCTGTTGCAAACTTTGAAGGATTTACTGGATTAATAAATCTGTTCAGCGCTCAATTCCTTTAGATTTCAATTGCGAATAAAGGCAACCCATCCATTCAACAACAAAGGGTCATGTTTGGGAAACCTATGTCGTTTTGATGTAATGTCTGTACTCCCAGGAACGCAACACTTCTCACCAACCATTATAAATATTATGAATTATCACACTTGATAAGATACGGTACCTAATTAAAACACAAATAACAGCAGCAAATCGCAAAAAGGAACAATCTATAAAAGACAATGTTGACATCCATGTGACAACAACTATATGACAGCTTTGATATATGATAGCTTTTAAAATATTTTCTTCTTTTCGTGCTAAATGCCTCAGCTGCCAGGCTTGTTTCGACAACTCAATTCCAACTAGCGCTTCAGGTGGATGGGTTTGAAACCTCATTTTTGTATTCAAGGTCATCCTATAAACTTTCACTTCTATAGGTTAGACTGTTTTGTGATGTAGACCATTCCAGAACACCTGACTTTGACAGGTAGGTCATATTGTGCTGGGTCTTCCGATCGGTTGAAGTTTTTATATTTTGACATGTGGTGTAAGTGATGGGCACCTAAAAAAGCTCAAGATAGTGGAGAAAGGGGAATGTAGATTCTGTGGTATGGAAGAAGAAACCTCCATCCACATTTCACAGCAATTCAGAATCCTAGGGCGCAACACCTAGGAGATTATTGGATAGAAGAGGGACATTTACTTATGTTTAAGCCTGCAGATATCCTAAAATTCCTCCGGGAAATAGGACTAAGGGAGCTACTAGTCTCTAAGTAGAAGTAATAAGGGAGCATAATAGATATATTACACGAAAACTAATATACAGGGTGACCCAAATTGGTGTGTTTTGCAGGGTATCTCGTAAGCTAGAAGAGATAGAAGAAAAGCAGTTAAGATGTTAAGGATACTGATGTGTGACAATTTCATTTATCAAAATTATAATTATTAAAAAATAAAACCAGATTAAGAAAATAAAAACAATAAACTTATGAAACAACAAGAAACATTGTAGACAACTAATATACCTACCTATAATTAATTTCATTAGAATGTAAAAAATTACATTAAATGCCCAAAATGCTCTCCGTTTCCATCGATTAAAAAGTTTTTCGTTTAAATAATCTCCAACCAATTCATCATTACCAAAAATAAAATCAGTGAACTAAAAACAAAGTAGGTAAATATAGCTGATTATTAGTTGGAGATTATTTAAACGAAAAACTTTCTAATCGATGAACATTTTGAACATTTTAATGTAATTTTTACATTCTATAATAATAGTATATTATTAAATGAGCAATTTATGATAGCCATAATTCACGATAAGTGACGTTTGCGTCACGAGCCGCAGGCGAGTGGCGCAAGTCACCCAAGTGAATTATGGCCATAAATTGCGAGTAGAATACTATACTTTGTCCACGACACTTAATTTATTTATTGATAAATAAAAGTCAGTAGCGATTTGGCATATTACTAACCTCAAAATGTTGTGGCAGCTACTTCAAATAATTTGACATATATAGAGATGGGCGATACAGTAGAAAGTATCAATACAACGTACCGTTATAAATATATTGTTTTGAAATACTTAATATTAGAAAATATCGTTAGGAAAAGTATCAATACTAAAAATTACAATATTTTATAGATACGATATATGTCAGAAACAAATTTCCTGAACAAAATACACAGATTTAATAGTTTATTCCATATTGTACCCCCATCTCTAGTCGTGAATTATGAACCATAATACACTACAGTGTATTATGAACCATAATTCACGACAGTTGATATATGGGTACCATATACCTTTAGTTAGGAGGTAAAATATTGACTTATTATTAGGTGGTCGTGGACAAAATTAGTTACAGGTAGATTAGCTGTCTACAATCTTTCTTGTTGTTTCATAAGTTTATTGTTTTCATCTTTTTAGTCTGGTTTTATTTTTCAATGATTATATGTTGATAAATAAAATTATCACACATCAGTATCCTTATAATGAAATGTTAAATTTCGTTACTGATTGTTCAATTTTTTAAGGGTGTTTCACCTGATAACATCCATAAATGGTTTATTTGCACCGTAGCTCCAACCACTGAAAATAGATATAAAATATGTCGTATCAGGTGAATAAGAATTAAAAAAGGAAACGAAAAACGTCAGAATATACAGGGTGTCCCATTTAATACAACATAAGTTAGTATTATATTTCCTTAATGAGCCCCCTAACAAAAAAATTCAGTGCGCCACTGAACTTTTTAATATTATATCTATAAAAAGTTCCCATAACGTTTATTATATTTTCTTAATTAAGAA
The DNA here is from genome assembly GCA_910591695.1 of Galerucella pusilla. NCBI lineage: Eukaryota > Metazoa > Arthropoda > Insecta > Coleoptera > Chrysomelidae > Galerucella > Galerucella pusilla. The sequence continues at coordinate 114,558 of CAJUYI010000510.1, forward strand.
GTTATAGTACCTTGTAGTTTTCGACATTTTCAATAATCGCCCTGTATCTTCCAATTGCGGGGAGTTACGATAGATTCAATTATGCTATCGTCACTTTAACAATAAAAAAGAAGTCATAACATCCTAACTGCTTTTCTTCTATCTCCTCTAGTTTAAGAGATACCTTGCAAAACACACCAATTTGGGACACCCTGTACATTAAATTCAAAATATGGGATGGGGCCAATTGTTTAGGTCTAATAATTGAAGTATTAGACTGTAGTTAGAAGGCAAATTTAATGACCCTGTAACTACGTTGGATTAAATAGAATGCACAGGCTTAAAAACATTCCTATCCTAATAAAATAATAATAAAATATCCTAATAAAAAATAAATTAATGACAAATCTCAAGACAAGCTTTTATATCATTCAATAAATTGTGTAATACATGTACTAAATTGATTGGTTTGATTTAATTTAAAATTTATTTTCTCCTTTTTATAGGACAATTGAATATAAGCTTGTTTTTTTTAGCATCAATTTATTTATCTCACCATTCAGTCAGTTGATCTCGACAAAATCGACAAAAAAATAATAAACATCCTCCCATCTCGCAAACGGAGATGTTTGTTGTTTATTCTGATTGACCACTTCCGAGGATATACTTCGATTTATCAACTGCATAAAAACAATGTTTATTTATGGCTGACACTATTTATCTTATCGTAACTGCAGACAAATTCAATTGTATTAATTTTGTAATTTCATTTTTTAGATAAAAAATTACGATAGCCGTAGTAGAATATTAGCCACTTCATCAAATCTGTAAACAAATATATTATAATATAAAGTCGGTCGTGGTTTAGCGTTTTGTGAAAATATCAAGAAAGCAATCATTTTCTAGATTTGTTAAATGACCCCAATAGAATATTCAAACGGCAGACCTCTATACCTTGACTAAAAAATGCACTATAATCAGTAAATGTCGAGATCTTACAAAATTATTATTGTGTCATTGTTGTATAAATAGAATATAATATTCAGCAGTATTCAGTAACCATGCCTCGAAAAAAAAAACGCAAAAATTTTACTTTACTTGAAAAACAGTTGAAATGATAAATAAATATACGTAAATATATAGTATATTACATAAAGTGTGCGGAAAGTGGGAAATATTGTGGCACGAGGCATGAGCCGAGTGCGATAATCACACGAGTGTGAAAAATCACTTTCGCACGAGTAATGTACATTATTTTTCCTACGATCACGTGATAATTTCACCAAATAATGTGTAATCAACATCTAACATATTAATACACAAAATGTTACAATGAAAGTCAACGTAATTGATTTCAAAATTAACAATAACTATCATTAGTGACAAAAATTCAAGTAGTTTAACTTTATAATATAGGTTGGTTGGATAATTATGGAAATTGAAATTATTATTGTTCATCAAACTTCATACATAGATACTTATCATAAATACCTTTCAAGATGATTACATTTTCTTACTATTATAACAGGTGGTTTGCATCCTCGACCGCGCCCTATATTTTTTTAATCAAGAAAACGACAAAAATTTCACTTTTCAAATAGATCGCTTCAAATCTAGATATAACATAGGTTAATCTAATTAAAATTATATATTTGACAGCTTGCCAGTGGCCAATCTTAATAAAAATTATACATTTGACAGCTTTTTTATCCGTACACGTACGGATAAGTTTTTTTTCCGTACGCGTATGAATAAAGGCCACTTTCCATAGAACTAGACAGTGTGACATATGTCACTTTCCTATGTGATCGTAGGAAAATTGAATATATTGTTATAGGTTAGATTAGGTTCTATGTGAGTGGGGCCTTCTCGCCACCTCCACTGCGACCTTCGTTAGGACTATTGTGGCTCACCCCTAGGGATTACAATTCACCCCACAAGCCAGTGCTTCTGACGAGGTCAATGGTTGTATTTGGTGATACGTTCGGCTTTAATGTACTAAAACCGAATATATTATACCTTACCCTGCCCAAGGCTGGGCATGAGCATAGTATGTGCTCCGCAGTTTCGTCCTCCAAATTTTCTGGTCCATATAGATTCCACGAGTAGCTGGGGAAGTGTGTGTCCACTGCGGCAGAGCCCCGCAGTACCGCAGTAAGGCAAAATACTCCAGGAGGTTGCCTGGTATCCTGGAGGCTCCGTTCGAGATAGCTGTTTGTGCTAGGCACAGCTACCGTACATTATATACTCCCTTCGGCACGGTTCGCGTAACACCTTGAGCTTAAGCCTATTGAGCCACTTCTTAGTTGATCCCCAGTGATGCTGTGCCAAAGGCTCCAACACCTCCGAAGACCATAAACCCCTCATCCAACGACAAGGTCCTGTGACTCCCAGGAGGGGAATATATTGTTATACAAGGTGGTCTTTAAGTAATTGTACGTAGAAGTACAGTACAATCTTCTCTTCAAAATATTGCGACTTAAACCAACTAGCCTTAATAAAATGTTGATATTAAATGTAGTTGTGTGTACGATAATTATTATTTTTAAATATTAAAAGTACCCTACATATTTTTCATGTTAACTGCTACTATACCCCAATACTGTTCATCTTAATACAAAAAAAAAATTATTATCGTACCCACATTTTTCGAAATATAATCATCATGTAGTTATAAAAATGTGATTATCTCTAAAACTGTTAAGATTTGGGGATACTAACAGATATACCTTTTTTTGTTGTAATGATGTGGCTTTAACTATGTTTTACAAAAGTGGTAGTAGTAGTTTTGCGTACATTTATGCCGCATGCGTGGCCTATGTGGCGCCCTCTACAAAATACATCGAAATAGGTACAAAACAGAGTTTTCCATGAATTCAGTTGAAGGTGCGCGTGAAAAGAAATCCAGGACCAGTCTTTGGAGAGAATTTTGAGACATAGGGATTAATTTAAAAAATTCAAAAAAGACATAGCTATAACAGTCAGAGAAAAATTTGAAAATCATCCAAAAAGGAGATAACCACACAAAGAAAAAATGGAACTAATAGTGTACAGGAAGCTGACAGGGAAAAATTGGGTTTGTAACCCAAGGATTAAGCCGTAGATATACACAGTCATAGTCAGATCTGCGGAACCAGTGCGTGGATTAGTTTAACTAATCTATATGAGAAAACCTCTACAGAATTCACAAACTGGCCTGTACATGCCTTACAGCTTACAGTAGCAATTAAGACATACCCAACAGCAGCTATGGAAGTGGATCTTAACTTCAAAAGGCACTGTACCTATTTGGTGGTGGAAAGTACTGCAGAAAGAACAAGATACAGAAGTAGAGAGGGAAACGTTAGAAAAAACATTCAGAAATCCTAAAACACACCACACGTGGAAAAATTATAACTTTTTACGCCACATATATTGATAATAATAAGAGCAGGTTATTTGATATTCCTTGGCCCGGGGAGCTTCAAAATATACGAAGTGGAAGTATGGAACCAGGGCCGCGCCGACCCCTCACAGCGCCTGTGTGCGAAACCTATGAAGCGCCTTTTTTTTCATGAATCTTAATGTTTGAACTCAATTTTAATTCTTATTAGTTAATATACCGGGTGTCCCAAGTTATCGTATAAAGGCAATATCTCGCTTATTTGCCAAGAAAATTAGTAAATGAAAAAACTGCATTCAATGGCATCTTCCTACTAACTTACATTTGACAGCCCTGGGGTAGCTACCCCCACTTTTTATTTTCAAATGGCACCCCCTGTTTATTGCCATTGAAAATTGCGTGTCGTTCTATTTGGAATACAACGATAGCACATACTTGGTATTTTTTTCAATCAATAATAACAAAAGCATCAATATTTTATGAAGCATGAATTTCAAATAAAATACCTCTGATTCAATTCAAAAAACGAACAAAAAATCCTTGCAAGCCGCAAAACGTGTTAAAAGTGTTGTTGTGCAGGCCCAGTCTAAACGATCGCTGGTGTAACGCTACGAGATGCTTTACGAACGCGTTCTAAGATCCTCTAAATCATAAAGTACTTCAACCTAGTGTAACTAGTGCGTAACCATAGAGAAATATAATATTTTATTTAGTCTATGTGCGTAACCTAGTTGTAGCTCTTACGTTGTCAGCAGTAACTACTGTTTCAAAAGCCATCTGAAGTTTGGCCGCAGGAACTATAAATTTCAGCGGGAATTTTAAATATCAAATTGAGGGAGATTTTCATCTTTTTTTAAAAATAAATTGACCAAAATAACACAGACGTTTTGCAGCTTGCATGGATTTTGCAGGAAATAATTTTGAGCACTTGCTGTGTTCGTTTTTTGAATTGCATCAGAGGTATTTTAGTTGAAATTGATACTTTATGAAATATCGATGCTTTTGTTATTATTATAATTGAAAAAATACCAAGTATGTGAAATAAAAAATATAAGAACATTATTGTGGTTTGATTCCCAAATAATAAGAGAAAAAACACATTATATTATTTCCACCCTTCTAGCTTTTTTGTTTGCGAAATCTTCAATAGTTTCGTGTATATGGTCTAATATAGCGTCCTCGATGGATATTGTTGTTAAATTTGTTAATGCAAACGTTTTTTGGATCAGATTCTACAACACCTTCATCAATAAAATGACTGGTTTCTGTCTCTAATGATTCTTTGGAAGTGGATGGTAGCGTAGTTAAATATTTACTTATTTTAGTAGTATTTTTATAACGTACTTCTTCTTGTTTTCTTTTCCTTATTAAATTCTGGCAACAACCAGATTATTACTTTTTTTAAATCTTGATTACTACCACTCATCGTGAAAACGCGTTAAAACAATCAGTAACACACAAACTATTTATTGTTTTTAGTACCTTGCACACTCTTTCGATTGAATAACTGTCCAATCAATTATTGTTTTGGCTCTCGTTTCTTAAAGTCGGGTTGCGATCATAAATTCATTCAAACAAACTCATGGTGGCTCTTTTGATTTTAACGCTGAGCTCGTAATTATTGTAAACTAAAGCCAAAAGCGTAAAATTAAACCACAAACGTGAATATTATCTTGGGACACTTGTACAATAAACACAATATTATGTTTTGTTGTTTACGAGCCATTTGTTGCGTCTATTATACCTATTTACTTATCGATACACCACTTCAAAGAAATATAATAATGTTATTTGTGTAAGTGTAAAAAAAAATTTCAATAGCGGCGCCCCTTTTGCCTTGGCGCCTGTGTGCGCCGCACACTTCGCACACATGGGCGGCGCGGCCCTGTATGGAAAAGAAATAAATTATGTATATATATTTTTCATGAACAAGATTTTTATCATCTTCAAAAACTAAACTATATAACAACGTTTTTAATATAATGTGTCACATGTCGTAAAAGTCTATAAAACAAAGTCATCAAAAATTAACATCCTTCAAAATTTGTTTGAGTCAAATAAAAACTTATCAGTCACGCTTATATTAGGTGTAATTAGAATGAGATAATTTCTGGAACGAGGTAAAATAAAATATGACAAATTTGTTCAAGTAATAACCAAGCCATAACATCTTATTGGTGCATGATAGAGTGTACATAATATAGTAAATTTCATAATTTGTATGCATTTTTAGCATGGAGACTAGCCTCCATGATTTTTATAATCATAACTTTATAATCTATAATTAATTGCTCTATGAAAATTTTAAAGAAAGTCAAAATTCCTTCTAGAGGATTCATTCATTCGAGTTGAGCCCCAGGCACTTGAAATGAATCTTTGTCTCCAAGTTATCTCCAAAGTGAGTCCGTGTCAGTTAGCAGGTGTTTCATCATATAGTTCAGTTCAGTACCAGGGTCGGTAACTGCCTTCAACTTTCTATTAAGTTTGTCTACCTCGTTCAGTAAACTCTTTGTCCATTTGAATTGTTGCTCCTTATTCAGCTTCTGACTTCCCCCCTCTATTTCACGAAACGGTTCCGGATCTATAAAGTTTCTTTTAAGATCTTCTTTAGCTACCTGATCCACCAATTCATTACCTGCAATCTCTTCATATCCGGCAACCACACACCACACCAGAGACATTTTGTGTTATCTCTTGCCAGCCTATTCAGAGATTCTTCACAGTTTTTCACTAGTCTAGACCTAGTTGTTTGATTTCTGATAGCTAGAGAATGTCACCCAGTGCTATATTTTAATGTAAGGGCAATTCTTTTATTGTGCCACTATACGACACACTCTCTAATGTCTAACAACACCATACGCGTTTATTATGATTCATTCAGAGTCATGTATGTATTTTGGGGTAACATTCGCTGAGACCTAAAAGATCTATTCTGAATTTTGCCCCCTTCTACTTAGTTTCTGAGGAGAGTCTCAGAAACTAGTAGTTCCTTTAGTCCTATTTCCCGAAGGAATTTTAGGATGTCTGCAGGCTTCAACTTGTTCCTCTTCTATCCAGTAATCTCCCAGGTGCTGTGCTCTAGGATTCTGAAGTGCTGTGCAGTTGGAAAGTATGTGGATGGAGGTTTCTTCTTCCATTCAACAAAATCTGCATTCTTCTTCCTCCACTATTTTGAGCTTTTTCAGGTGCCCATTCAGGCGACAATGTCCCGTTAGGATCCCTGTTAAAACTCTTAGCGCAGTTTTACTTTGACTTATGCATTCATTTGATCTTAACAGGTTGTAGTCATCCAGAAGAGTCTTCGATTGTATAAGCCCTACTAGATCTTTCCAATGATCAGATCTTCTCTTTTTCTCGGCTTTACCTATTTCTTCCAATATTACATTGGGGCTGATTCCGCAAAAGGGTTCAGGCCCCCATAAAGGTATTTCAGTCCCCCTCTTTGCTAGTTTATTTCATTTCCTTCTATTCCAGTGTGTCCTGGAATCCATAGTAGGGTGACTATATTGTTCTCGCCTAGTTCATTGAGTTTGTCTAGGCATATTCCTACACCAGTTTGGAACTATTTACACAAGAGCTCAGTGCTTTAATGACTGCTTGACTATCCGACATTATGATCATCCTTTGTCTTTTGTATCCTTTATCAATATTGAACTGGGCGCACTTTCTTATGGCGTAGATTTCCGCTTGAAAGATACTTGGGGTTCTTCCCAAGCTTTCAGAGTGTTTGGTTCCTGGCTCGAGCACTTCTATCCCAGTTCCTTCTATTGCTTTTGAGCCATCTGTGTACATTGAATGGCAAGAGTCTGCAGGTAACGGTATTTGGATCCCATTCCTTCTTGTTGCTTAATTCCGTATCGAATTTCTTTGAAAAGTTATACTTTTTCATCATACCATCTTGGTGGAGGTGGTTTTTTTTTTAATTATTCCCTCTCTACTTAGTCTGTATCTTGTTCTTTCTGCAACGCTTTCCACCACCATATGTAGTGGGGTGAGGTTGAGAATCACTTCCATGGCTGCCGTTGGGCATGTTTTCATTGCTCCTGTAATGCATATACAGGAGAGGTTTTCTTTCGTCGTCAATAGGCTAAGTCTACAAATCCACGCAATGGCTCCATAAGTAATGATTGGTCTCACTATGGCAGTGTACATCCAGCTTAGGATTTTTGGGTTACAACCCCAGTTTCTTCCTGCTAGATTTCTGCACACAATTAGAGCCATTTTTGTCTTGTATGTAATCTCCTTTTCGTGTTTGTTCCACAGGAGTTTACTGTCTAGAATTAAACCTAGATAGTTGACTTCTTGTCTCCATTCAATCTCGTTCCCATCAAGTTTTATGGTTTTGAGGTTGAGTTTTCTTTTCTTAGTGAAGGTATTAAGATGGTTTTAGTGGGGTTGATGGTAAGTCCCACTTGCCTACACCAGCTATTTGTATAGTTCAGACCCTTTTGTACAATATTGTCGGCATATCCTTGGCAGGATATTCCGAGATCCGTCAAACCACACAGGAGTTCGTCAACCGTCAGACTGCACATTAAAGGGGATGCTACTCCTCCCTGTTGGTATCCTCTGGTAGTGCAGATGGAGACAATGTCTTTCCTCGTCCTCGTCTCTGCTACTCTTGTGGTGAGCAGTTCCGATATCCATTTAGATGTTGTGCTGTATACACCTCTTCTGTTTAATGCTTTTTTGACAGCCTCATGTGGAGTACTGTCAAAAGCTCCTTCTCTGTCCAAAAATGCACATACTACAGTTTCTTGGTTGTCTAGACTCTAGAGCACCTCGGATATCCTCCGTCAGTTGTACAAGTGCAGTCTGGAAGGTTTTTTTTCATCATGGGCATTTAAAAAAACACAAATTTATAAATAAATATATATTTTCTTTTGGATGAATACAATCTCAATTAATATAAAATTAACAAAAAAAACTAAATAAAAATTGTCATAACTTGTATAAGCTTAATATTATTTTGAATTTCCTGTAAAGTACAAGAACGTTGATTATTTGGATGGCCACAAAACTTTACAATTCTTTTCAGTTACCACCCATTGAAAAAAAACCGTTTTTATAAAAAATAATTTATATAAATAACATGATGAATTACATTCGGACTTGGAATCTTCCAGCTTTGGTAATATATTTGACGCCTTTGAAAGGCTTATACTTTTCTCCATACATATCGAGTCTATTAACTTTTAGGCCACTCACTGCTAATTGACTTATCGTGAAATGCACATTTATAGAAGGATTTATTTCAGATGTATTTGAGCCGCTGGCAATGGATACCTAAAATATATATATATATGCCTATTTGACTTCCCATGAATTTGTTTTGATTTGATGAATTTGTCATTGACAAGATTTATTATGAAAATTCAAGAAAATAAAATGTGCTTACAGATCCTCGAATATTCGGCAATTTCGAAACATCTATTTTGCCAATATCCCAATGTAATATTTTGGAAACAGGATCAAAATTGTATTTGCCTTGATTAGCTGTTAGAACACAATTTAAAATGCATTTAGGCATGGCCACCTGTAACTTGACACCTAAAAAAAGGAACTCAAGCAATTTTAGTTAACACAGAAAAGAATTAACGAACCCTCTATGGATCGTCCCATAGTTTGTTTTGGACCAACTGTTAAATCCATCCTTGCCTGTTCCCCAGTTTTAATGGATAAATTATGCCTAACATACACTGGTATTGCTACCACACTTTGACTACTGATGTGATAAGAGATAAGTCTAAAGTTGCCATCCGGTGGTATAAATGAAAGTAGCCTTTCAGCCTAAAAACATAAGATATTGAATATATTACTCACAGAGTTCTATAAATAAGTATTGTAAATTAAAGAAGTGCTATTTGATTAAATTAAATTAAACTGGAAATTCCTTTAAAGTGTGCAAGAGAAAATGCAAGAGTGATGTTTACAGTACATTTGAATGGTTCTTAACATTTATGTTAATAATTTATGATGGACAAAACTGTAATTCAAAAAATATTTCCTTAAACTTATTATTTTTAATAGGTTGTTTGGTATATTTCTAATCTCAAAATCTCCTTATATTTAAAGCTATTACCTAAAGCATATTACATAATATACTATAAAGAATATGGAAAAAAATAAACTCAAAATAACCCCATAACATAATATTGGCACTTACCTCCCATCTTTTGAACCTAACACATGGATGAAAACTGACATCATCAAATAATCTAGGATTCACAAAAGATAAGGTGAGATCTGGCATTCCACTCAATTTAATGCAGCAGTCAATCTAAAAAATATATATACAAAATTCAGAGGGAGTTTCAAGTTTGGAATGCCTGAATTATCACATAGCAGCTAGGATTGCCACCTTTGGAAAGGACTAACCCTGGAGACTTATAATGATATGGTTTTAAATGAAACTAACTGTTTTTAAATGACTCCACAATATATTTGTAAAAATCTGTAAATTGCAAGTAAATTGACAATTGTTTTTTATATCGAAACAATTGTTAATTTACTTGCAATTTACAGATTTTTACAAATATATTGTGGAGTCATTTAAAAACAGTTAGTTTCATTTAAAACCATATGATGAGTAGATTCCACGAAGTGAGGGTTTATACAGTTAACTCACTTATAATGATGTTGAATGAGGGAAAAATTCTCAATTAACTTTAAAATTTATGTTTATTTTGCTTTTGAAAAGCATATAATATTTGTCGAATTTTCATCACAAAATCATAAATGTTTTTACATGAAAAATCGAAGACAGAGAAGGTGTACAAAGCGAAGGATGTGTATAATCATTAGAAAAACCAGAGACATTATGTTTTACAAGATATAGGGAGGGTTGGGAGCTCTAGTAGCAGCTAACATGATTTTCAAAAATTTTGTTTTGTTGTCAGATCTTCTATTTCTCTGGCAACATTAATAATCCATGCATTCAAAGATAATATAAATAAATCAGGATTAGGAATAACATACATCAATAAGCTAATTAATGATAGATAGGTACTATTTTTTTTACTTACATAACCTTGGATTTCGGCAAACACTGTTGAACCTGATTTGTCTATTATTGCATCAACTTCTTCAATTACATCAAAATAAGCTTCATTATTTGTATATTTTACTCCAGATCTCCGCCAAGGAATATTAGATAACTGGCCAGTTGGTAATATATCACTAACACTACAAAGGACAATCATTTAATAAAAGTAATACCATATTTCTTATAAAATTATGGTATTTTTTAAATACAGTAAATTAAGATTTCATGGTTTCTGGTGAAATTCTTAATAACCCGCAAATTTTCGACTGATAAATCGAAATAGGTGAGTACTATCAAACTCATGGCTCCATATAGTTCACCCAATCCGATTCCATGTTTTGAGCCAAAAATTTTATCCACTTACTTTGTTTTCCCAGTAACAGTATTTGCAATAGTTCTTAAAATATTGGGAGGTTTTATTAACTCCTTCAAAATGTTACTTTCAGTTGCCAAAGGAAAACCATTATCTAGCATCTCATCCAACAGCTAGAAAAATATATATATATATATATATATCTTAAAATATGAATCCTTGAATAACAAGTATACTACCTCATAAACTACAACATAATTTTCTTTGATTATTGACTCGGTACATTCTGAAAAATAGTCCTGAAACAATCGAAAAGTATTAAATAATATTCCAAACTAACATGGCTTCAATTTGCATATTATTTATAGGGTTTACATCTGGTTATATTTGGTAATAAGTTTATAAATTGTATGTATTGTATTGTATGTTACTATATTAACCTACTTGGAAAATGTCAACAACTCGATGTAAAAATTCAATAACAAACAATGGTGGTATCTCTTCCATACATACTGCTACAAAACTAACACCACCTCTTTGGATTGATATTAAATAATGATGGGGAGTAGCTATTACTGGATTAACATCGTTACCATTAGTTCTTTGAGATTCTAAGAAGTAGTCACAAATTGATCTTGGAATTACACTTCTCCAATGTTTCTCAAGGAAAACATCACTAAAATAACAGAAAATATGAATTAATAATTACGGGCACAAGTGAAACTTACCCTTGTGAATTTATAATGAATAAACTGTGAATCATTGTAATAATAATATTCTTAACATTAATATATAATCAAAAATAATGGTTTGATTTTGATGTTATCAAAAAATTCTTGAATGTCAAAATTTTGTAAGACTGGTGACAGGAGATGTCAAATGTCAACTTTGACGTCCTGCCTAAGTAGGTTATCTGTGATCTTGCCAGAAACTGGTTCGGATTGTAGCCCACGAGCGTAGCTATTGTTCGATTAAATAAATCGATAAATCGATTCTTGAAGGCTCAAAAAATAAGCACAAACCGAGAATAAATTTGGTTTGGTTTATACAATGATAAATGTAAATATCCTTTTTAGTCCAAGATCCCAGAGCGATAAGACATCTTATTTTCAAATAGATGAAATGTTAGGTTCTCAGTAGCATTTCGTGGGCTTTGAATACCTGTGTGTTTGTGGAGCTATCCTAAGGGCACCTGGGCAGGTCTCAGGTGAGAAAGATAACTAAAATATACTTCACTTAAATTTAAATGGCTGAGTTTTATATATGTTTTGTAGAATAATATTCTAGTAACTTTTCCATTCGTGCGTAAAATGCTCCTTACCACACACGTTACGTAATATACTATTGACGTCTATAAAAACTACAATATTACCAGTTCACACCGTTTAATCATCATGTGAAAATTATTCATCTTAATATTTTGATAAATACCATTAAAAAAGAAATAAGGTCTGCTAAACTATATTTACACTTGAAATTATAAGCTTTTAGAAAAGCCAATGAGCTTTCTTCCTCCAGCACGATATAAAAAATATTTTATTCTATTTCAGATACCTATAAGATTGTCTACAAGTATTCATCGATACAGTTGCTTCAATAACCATAGTACCATTTTTATTGGACCAGTAGGGTATTGTATAATAACAGATGTACAATAAGCAATAATAGGAGCTCCTCCAGTACTCTGATTCATTCTTAGTGTAGCCTTGGTAGGTCTTATTTGTAAATTCAAATAGTTGGAAAGAATAACTACTACTATAATTCTGTACTTTAACTTTGTTAGTTGAATTTTTCCAAAACCTATCTTGGCAAAATCTAAAATAAATCTTTTTGTTTTATCTTCTACCTCCAATAATTAAATTTTATTTGTATTTTTAAATATCGTGAATTTAACAAATTAATAGTCTTCACCCTTACTACCTGGAATCTTTCCATAATTCTAAAATAAAATCAATTGTTTGGACACTCTGTACAACAGTCGGTAAATACATATTTGTATTGAGTGACCTCTATCTTATCTTAGTATTCTGTGATCTACATTTCTGGATTGACAGAATCGCATATCAGGTTATGAGTGATTTCAATAATCGAGTGATAGTCCGATTTATAAATCACTCATGTTCTAATAACACTAGAGAGCACCACCACATGAAGAAGTACAGAGTGCCCGCAGTCTCACTAAAATATAATCAATGATTGTAAATCGTAGTATAAATTCATTTGGACACTGGATCACACTGGACCAGTATTCTTGAATAAGTGAAGTGAATACTGATGTGAACGTGTGATGTGAACGGTCCCTTCATGTTTTGACAAAAAAACGTATTCTCCAGCAATCAGTGTCCTCCAACGATGAAAGTGGTAACAATTCTTGTATTGAGTAACCTGTCCATCTTATAGTATTCTGTGATTTATTATATTTCCGGAAATTGTCATTATAGTCATTTGATTTTAAATGGCGTCTTCATACAGAAAAGCCGCTTATCGTTTACTAATTTTGTGCATATTTTAAGTGCTTATATTAAATAATTTCTCGGTTAGTGAAACTTTTGGTAACATAGTTATATGATCGTTCCGGAATTAAACTTGAATCAAAGGCGGTATGTTGGAATAGACGTTAATGGATATCTTTTCATTCTTCTATAAAAACTAGAATTATGTATTACTAAAGCAGTTTATAATCTTTCACACCCGTGAAAATTGTTCATCATGATGTTGTGATAGATAGGTAGTATCGAAGGAACTAATAAGGTAAAATTATTATCTGTAAAAAAGCCGATTGGTTATTTCTCCTTAGAACATAATTTATCTATCTTTGTCTGCAAGTGGTAGTCAATAGTTGCTTCAATAACTATAGTATACCATTTCTATTGGACTAGTAGCAATAAGTAATTGAATCTCCTACATGCGTATTCAGTCATAGTCCTTGGTTTAAAAATCCATGTTGCTCAAATGAACAACCTACTGCTGCTAGTTGAAATCATTTCAATATTTGTTCGCTCTTCGGGAAAAGAAAACAACATATTTTTCTAAGTTTGTTATTACCTGTTTTAATAGAGTTTGACTGAAGTATACACAATTGTGTATACTAAATATTAACCATAAAACCATTGATGTTTCATTCCCAAATTACACAAAAATACAAAGTAACTTAGTTACAACTATTGAAAATTTGAAGCATTTTATTATGTTGATTCGCATTTTTCTGTAAATTGTTTGTATAAAAATGGTACATAGGGCTTGGAAAAGGTCATAATTGACGGTGGCCATTAGTAATTGGAAATTGCAGATTATGTCCATTTTTTAATCTGTACATACTTCTTTTTATGGAAAATGTTTAAAATTAGGGTTATATCAACATGGAGACATGTTTTGCTGATGAGAAATGCTCAGTGATAGTTTTGGCGCATTTAAATATGTAAAATTATTTTGTTGTTACTGGATTTTACTCATCATGTCATTTTTTTTAGGATCCTAGATGATATCCTTGGGAATAATCCATTTGATTGAAGAATTGGAGAAGACAAATATTACTTGAATAATTGTATCTTATTGATTTTATATTTTTTTGCATTATTTATTGTAGTTACTGCATTGAGAAAGAGCAAAATGAAACCATAACCATAAAATTATGGTTTATGTAGGACGATAATGATGATAGTTCATCAATTGCATTGTTTTAATAAAAAAAATGTCTATATCG
>CAJUYI010000511.1:0-89773 GCA_910591695.1 Galerucella pusilla
GTCCGTACCCACAGCGCGCAAGTAACCCAACGGATCCTTCAGCAATTTCAATGGGACATTTTTGAACACCCAGCTTATAGTCACGACCTAGCGCCAAGTGACTTTAATCTTTTTCCCGAACTGAAGCAGTGGCAAATGACTTGGAACTCAAAAACACCGTCAGAACTCAGTCCCACTTAGTAGCGGCAACATTTTATGTGGAGGGTATTGCAAAGCTTGTTCACAGATATGATAAATGTCTCAATCGTCAAGGTGATTATGTAGAGAAGTAACCTGCATTGTACATTACTTCTGATAACAAAATCTTTTCTGTATATTCACCAGTCTTTTCTTTATAGCCTAACGGAGGTTGAAAAAAAAAAACAACCCTAGTAGTAAATATAATATAGGTATATAAGTATTTAATCGACCCATTTTGCGTGGACCGCGAGAACTCAGCAACTTGCACTATCTCCTCCTTATCTTTGTTGACGTGTAACGAAGTAATGGAAATAATGAGAAAAATTAATGTCATCGTAGTGTAGGCTTTTACCACCATGACATAATTTTATCGATAATCCTTTTATTTATAAATTAAGAATTATTTTTACTTTTTAATTCGACTTATTAAAGTGTGAGTTTTTTTAATTTTATTAAACTTTAATTTTCCATTTCATAACAGATACTAGTGGAAGTATGAATAATTTTTTGAAGTGGGATTGTAAAGATTTAGTTAGTTCAACAGCATGGCTTTTCTAAAGGAAAATCTACAAGTACTAACTTTGTACTTTATAATCATTTTATTACCAATTCAATGAAACATAAGGATCAAGTTGTTTCTATCTACACAGATTTATCTAAAGCCTTTGATAGAGTAAACCATGATTTGCTTATTGCTAAGTTAGAAAGTTACGGATTTGGAGGTAAAATTCTCGAGTGGATAAGTAGTTTTCTTTCTAGTAGGAGTCAGTAAGTATGTAAAATATGGAAATTGTTTATCTCAATGTATATCAGTGACCTCAGGGGTTCCACATGGATCCCACATTGGACCTCTTTTGTTTAATATATTTGTTAATGACATATCATCTATAATTAAAAATAGTGAATTCCTTATGTTTGCTGATGACCTTAAAATATTTCGAGTCGTTAACAACATAGCTGATGCATCTTTGTTGCAAGATGACCTTAAATGCTTAGCCAGTTGGTGTGAAGTAAATATGCTTTACTTAAATATAAAAAAAAATTTCAAGATTACTTTCAGTAGGTCACGGAACCTTGTCAACTATTGTTACAACATAAACAATGTACCTCTACAAGAACATAATAATATTAGTGATCCAGGAATACAGTTCGATTCTAAATTAACATTTAAATGTCATATTAACGATACTACTACTAAGGCAACAAAGACATTGGGATTTGTACTTAGAAATAGCCAGTCCTTTTTTGTGCAAACTTTAAAGATGTTGTATTTTAGTTTGGTGCGATCAGTTTTGGAATACGGTTCTCTTATTTGGTCTCCTTCATATAATACCTACTGATATTGAAAGCATTGAGAAAGTACAAAATGAATTTTTGAGAGTATGCGCATACAAAATGGGTTTCATAGGCAACAATACACATATGATGACATACTTTCAATACTTAATATCTCGACCCTACACCATAGAAGGATAGAAGCAGAATTGTGTTTTCTCCATAAATGGTAGTATTCAAATTCCAGAGGTATTACGTTTAATATGTTTTAATACTAATAGTAGAAGAGCCCGTAATACCGAGATATTTAATATTCCATTTCATACCACCAATTATGGTCAAAATGAACCAATCACAAGAATTTTAAAATCTGCCAATAAACATGGTGGTGGTCTGGATTTATTTGGAATATCTACATCAACGTTTAAAAAATCTGTTAAGCTTCTAAATACACATAGATTCAAAAGTTTTGCATCACCTTCTTGCGAAGGAATTTTTTTGCGCTAACAATTTTTTGTTGGCTTGTTTATCAATGTTTACCATTTCAATATGTTCCATATTTTTTGCAATATACAGATGTTTACAGTTTTTTTTTGTAAGATAACATTTTTAGTGCGATCATTTTAACATTCAAGGCATTTGATTTTTACGATTTTAAGTGCAAACATGAATCGTCAAGTCATAAGTGAGATTGACCGAGCAAGAATAGTGGCTTTAGTTGAAGAAGGTCATTCTCAAAGGTTCGTGGCGAACAGAGTTGGCGTTTGGCAAAGTGATGTGTCTCGTGTATGGAACCGGTATCTCCAGACCAATTCTCTTCGTGATAGACCTAGAAGCGGTAGAAGGCGTGTTACTAATCAGCAGCAGAACCGCTATATCCACTTAACTATCCGAAGATACCCGACCATGGCAATACCAGCACTCCAAAGAGATATGAGACATGCGTTGGGAGTTCAAGTATCGATCTCGACATTACGAAGACGAATACTTGCGATAGGTTTGAGGTGTCGCCGACCAATAAGAGTGCCCAGACTACAACCTGAGCACAGAGTTCGCCGACTACAGTGGGCTCAAGAACATGCGGCCTTGCCTGAAGAATTTTGGAATTCGGTGTTTTTATCCGACGAAACAGGATTTGTTTGGTACAAGATAGCCATCGAATACGTGTATGGCGGGATCCAACGAGAGTTGCTGGTGGAAGTGCTATGTTTTGGGCTGGTATCATGTTAAATGATCGCACATAATTAATTCATGTGGAGGGAACGATGACTGGTGATAGGTATCTCAGAGAGATTCTACATCCTCACGTGAGACTATGGCGCGCAGCTGTTGGCAACTCCTTCGTTTTTATGGACGATAACGACCGACCTCAACGGACCAGAGCTGTAAATGAGTATCTTGAAACTGAAGGGATCAATCGTTTGAATTGGCCTGCCCTATCTCCTGACATGAATCCCATAGAACATGCTCGGAACATGCTTGCCAGGGCAGTGGCAAAACGCAGAAATCCACCCAGGAGTGTACAAGAGCTTGTTCATGCGGCCCAAGAAGAATGGCGAAGTATTCCTCAACAGAATATCAATAATTCGGTAAACGGCATGGGCAGGCGACTTCAAGCTTGCATAAATTCTAGAGGTGGAAATAGTCCTTGTTAAAAGTTCTCATGCAGGTTCTCACTTAACCTTTTCTTTAAAAAGAATCAATTTGTATTTAATTTATTTAATTTCTATGAATACTTTTTATATTTAAAGCAAGTTTATTATTGGATAATTAAATTTTTTGACAAATATACACGTTTTTTTTATTGAAACTAATTATTCGATTAATCTCTGATCCATTTATAATGAACACATTTTTTTTCGGAGATTTAGGGTGATGCAAAACTTTTGAATCTATGTGTATTTAAGCATATCAATTTAAATTTTAATAATTTTTTCTACATATTACTTATGTATGAACTCTTTATACTGAACATTCTTTTGCAAAAATGGTAAAACCGTAAATAAATAAATAAAAATAGTCTTATAAGTGTTCAAAGTTCCTATCATTTGTAAATAATTGTTCAACAAAATATAAACAATTAGAAAGCTAATTTATTAAAGTTAAAAAAAATTAAAATAAATCGATAAACACTTATTGCTTTTCTCTTTATTGATACCAGATATATTTTTATTACGTTTCTCTTTTTATCCAAAAAGGAAAATGTGGTTAACTATACTGACTTTCCCTTTCAATATACCTACTATTTGAACAAAATACACACCTTCAAATGTTGGCTATTAATAATTTATTATTATAAAAACAACAATAACAATATTGCCATATTATTTTGCAAATACGAGGGTCTTTAAGTGTTGCATATAACAACAGATACAGAGTGTTTTCAAATGACATTTACAACGTTCGCTCGTATAATATATACCTCTCGTAAAATTGGACATATATGTAAAAGGGCAGTGGTGTATATTTGGAAGAATAACTTACCTTTCCCCTCCCATTTTTTACGCCACTGGCATTTGAAGCTATTTTCATTTTATTTTTTATTCCTCAATGGTTTTCACGTGAAAAACGCATAACCTTTACATATCCAAATATTTGTAGTTATCAAGATCTTTAATGTTTTCTTCAAGTCTGCAGCATAATTTTTTAATAATGAAATCTCGCATGAAATAAAACAAAATTTTTCTTGTATTTTGTTCAATAACTTCCAAACTACCAATGGTTAGAATATGTAACAGAAACTAAATTGTGAAACAACCATGCATCTGAATATTTGTCCAAATTTGTGATTTTATTATTAAAAAGTGATGTTGCAAACTTAATGAATACATTAAATATCTTGAAAGGTACAAATTTTTGGATATGTAAATGTTATACGTTTTTCACTCCTCAATCCTTATATTATAATTTTGTCCACTTTTCCGAGAGGTATCTACATGCATACTGTCCTTTTAAAAAACAAGGTGTTTAAATAGTTTCGTACTTCAAGAGTGTAATGTGGAGGAGCCCTGTCCTGGATAAATTAGATAACAATTCATCAGTCCTTTTCTCAAACATTTTTGCCAACAACTTTTCTAAAATCTGTCAAATTATTTCCAATTTATTCTCACTCTCGTAATATTACTCCAGATGTCATCAGCGTCTACTAAAGTTATTATTTGTGCTAATAAATAAATATCCCATTCATATTGTTTGAAAGTCTGGCGTCTTAAATGTATCCCATTTACAATGTAATATGCATAATTCAGTCCTACCAGGTCTTTCCCAAGGGCTGCGCTTCAATTTACGTTTGGCAACGTCGCGTATCAACCATTTCTTTCACGTTTTCGTCGAATCAACAGGTCTATGCGTATTCTAGCTGTGTTTTCGATTGAATTTAGGTGGTTTTTGAACGTAATTTTATGAAATTTTGTTGAATAAAGGTAAGATTGTAACAAAAATTTTGTCTAAAGTTATTTTTAGTCCAATTCATTGTAATAATAATTATGGTACTGGGACATTTTTGTCCCAACAGGCCTCTTTTTTTGCAGATGAGCCGAAAACATTTGACTGAAAAAGAGCTTCAAGATGGAGCAAACGCTTTGTTTGAAGAAGAAAGTGAGCCAGAAGATCCGTTCCATGATAGTGAGCACTCAGATGAAAACTATGAACCCTCGGAATACGATTCTGAAGATAGCTTGTCACAAGCCAATTTTGAAGAAAACTTGTTGGATGTAAAACATGTTTTACCCCATACCATTTGAAGTAGAACTCTGTACAACTATGTTTAGAATAACTGTTTTGTTTATACTTTTTTTATACATTTTGTTTTCCTTTATCGGTTAATTGGTATGGCCCTCGGTATGGCCATTACTGTTTTGTTTATACTTTTTTCTGATACATTTTGTTTATACTTTTTTTTTATACATTTTGTTTACCTTTATCGGTTGCTTGGTATAGCCATTACGGTTTTGTTTATACTTTTATGGCCATGAGTTTAGTATGGCTAAAAATGAAGTTTTGTTTCATTTATTTTTTTGCGAGTTTTTTTCTTTGGTTCGTCATTTTTGTAAAAGAAATTATAAAATATTATATGACTAAACGAATCATATTTGGACTATTGGGTCAATTATTAGTTATTACCCACTAATAAAGTCTGACTGGGACAAATATCTCGACAAATATATCCCAGACAAAATGGCGTCCGATGTTAAAAAAAAGTTCCCATTCGTTTTTTTTAGTAAATGAATAAAGCCTACAACAAATAAATAGATAATCTATAACTAATTCAGAGAAAAAAAATCCGGCTTGAAAGGGTTAAGAGAATTTTGTTGTTGTTGTCCAACTGACTTTTCCAAAATCAATAATATGTAAACATCTTATTTATCAAATAAGATTACAAGCCTGTTGGTTTTATGTGAACAAAGTAAATTGATATGTAAAATAACACCAGTTATAAAGGAAGATACACGAAATTAAATAGTTTATTTATGGTTTCTTTCCCACGAAGATAAACTAACTCGATTTTTAACCGTATTAATATAATTTTACATTTATGGTAGGTACCTATACATATAAAACAAACCATTTCATTTGGCATAGTAACATGCTGTTTTCCATTTCGATCATTAAAAAGACCCGCTATACTCATAACACACTTGTTTACAATAAATCGATTTTCTTATTCCAAAACAAGGATAGCAAAACAAACAGCAAAGACCAAAGCCTCCAGCAACATTGCTGTGCTGTGTGAGGAAGGGTTTAAATTTAGTTAATAATCATATTAAAATTTTCGAGTAATAATAGAATAACATGATATCTGCATTTTTTACTATCATAAGTTTTTTTGATCATTTTTTTGGATTTTTCGACGCCCTCCACCATAATATTAAATGGGATATCATTTCTTAATGATTCAAATGGTTATAAAAAAATTGGAGCAGATTTAAGCTTCTACATCTACATAATTACCAAAATAAGTAACACACAGCACAACATTGTTGGAGGTATCATCTATAGGACATGTCCTCCAACTGACAAGTTGACACACAGGTTGACACTAATGACATTCTCCCAAGGGTAAACAAATATTCATTTATATTGTAGGTAGGTATGTAATTTGGTTGCTTTGTAT
This sequence comes from Galerucella pusilla, assembly GCA_910591695.1. Classification (NCBI taxonomy): domain Eukaryota; kingdom Metazoa; phylum Arthropoda; class Insecta; order Coleoptera; family Chrysomelidae; genus Galerucella; species Galerucella pusilla. The sequence goes on from CAJUYI010000511.1 coordinate 6,569, forward strand.
TGTTTTAATTATCCCTTCTATTATAAATAGGCAGGTATAGCTTTTCAAGTGGCCTAGCCTATATTTTGTTCAATAGTTGGTTGTGGTAGTAATTATTACTATAGATAAAATATCCCTTCGTACGCTTTTTAAAAAATGCAAGAAAGCCCAATATTATCAAAATATACTATTAAAAGCCATGTGTTGTGAAGAAAACATTGGTCTACTCCAAGGACACTGTCAGATGTTAGTGAGCTATGGTTGGTCTAGACCTCTAGAACAATATACCTATTCATGTACAGGATTATATGTTATTTATTTGTTCTATTTAATGATTTGGTTTTTAATTACCTACCTGTTTTTCCCTCTTGAATTCATTTGACCATATAAAATTGCTAGAAATATTTAATTGACAACAAATAAAAAATACAACATGGCCTACCATTACTAGAATGAAATGGGTTGGATTTTAAAAATGCTTTATACCTACCTACTTTCAGTATTTTAAAAATTTGACCCATTTCATTCTATCTACTATCGTATACCTATAAATGGGAGTGGGTAATTATTTTCTTTGTATCATGGGATCAAGTAATCTTCATAATAGAACAAGAAACTTAACCTAAAACAAGTAGGTACCTGCATAAAAATATCTCTCACAAACATTCACAGTTCACACCATGGACTTAATAGAAAAACAATAATAGTAATGGTTCTGTAAAGCTATGAGTATTTACTGTCTATAATAAAAACTAAATCATCGACTTACCTGAGCTTGATGATTAATATAAAAAACAGTAGTTAATATCCTGGCCAAAATTAAAATATTGTGTGGTTTCTTCCTTACGTCTTCGTACTCGGAATTCACTTGACTAGAAAAAACAAATACACAGCCACTTTTGTTGTTTGTTCCAATTACAAAGTTTGCTTAAAAAATTTATATCGAAGTATATGAACGAAAACTCAGACCTCCGCGACCTTCTCACTAACATAAAAGGTAAAATTATACTACCTAGTCATCTAGTCAAAACTCAAACTCGAGACTCGTACGAGTATTCACTTCGTTTGTCTCTGCTTCGTTTAAGTTATCGAGGTCTATCGTGTGAAAACAATGTTGCCACGTCAAACTACAAATTCTGCATATCTACCTACTTGATACTTAATATATTAAAGTTAGTGGTTAGTTTATAAATATTTATTGTGAGTTTATGAGTCTATAAACTTATCAGGAAAATAGGCTGAAAATGTAATTCTATGTCACTAGCTATCACAAATTTGTTAAAATATTAGATTTTACCTCTGTGATTTTTTGTAATCTTTGGTAAAAATGATTTTGCTCAGTCGTCTCAATTCGTCGTCATAATTATAGTTTATTCCAACAAGTATATACTACACACATAGTACTATCATCTCAACCATTGCTGAAGAAGTGTCCGCTCTCATACCATAACTAACCTAACCTAGCATAGAGCATAGCAGTTATTAAACTAGATGTGTTGATCCTTTAATTATTCGGCACAGTTATTTTCGTTAGGTACCTGTTTCTTTTCTCCTTAAATACTGCCTCAATTACCACTTCGTCCTAATCAGACGACATTTATTTGAACAACATTTTATCACTTTGGTGTGCGAGGTAGCATAAAATGTATTGTCTGTTTTTATTTTCTATTGGGTGGAGTAGAGCTCAATGAGACCCCTCATGCTCCTCATAATTTTCGAGGTAATATTCTTATATTATCAGAGATATTATGGAAGAGGTTAGAATTATTGTTTTCATTACAGATGAAGTTTACCTTTTTAAAGTTTTATACTTTAAATTATGTGAAACTGTTGTGCATTTGGTTGTACTAGCCGTAAAGGGGAAATCCCGATTTATCTCTACAATGGGGAGTAAAAATATGGCTTTACAACACAAAACACTTGAGCATCAAAGAATAAGCAAAAGTTTCACAAATAGCACAAAGAAATTAACTAAAAAAGCAAAATAAAACCACTTAAATATCAAAGGGCTATTGATAAGATGACATTTCAGAGCACCATCTATGGAACTATACTTTTCCCAATTGCTTTCTGCTTTTTGCTCCTATATGCAAGACCAGTCAGCTAACATTGTATAAAAATGCTAATATCCTATTGAATATTTCAATTTCCTAGACTTGGCAACGGTGTATTTTTCTTCTTGGTATGATACAACCAACCGATAGGATCGAACATACGAAGTGAGTCAAATAAAAAAAAACTAATACAGACTTATTTAAATTCGTAGGAGCATTTTTATTACATAAGAAGAAAATAATTTGATATCATTGTTGTATTTCCAGACTTGTATTTTTCACCCATATACTAGCTTTTATCTGTGACCTCGCTAGCGCCATAGACAATCGAATATTTTAAATAAAATTTAGTTTAGAAAACTAAAAAACATGTTCTATTAAAATATCTAGATAACATAGAATAGCCCACACACACAGAAGCGGAGTTTTTTGAAATTTTCTTGTGAAATACAAGAAAACTACATACCTAAATGAAGGAGTAGTGATAATCACGTGGAAATACCTACCACAGATTATCATCAAAATTGCAAATTCAATTTTTATTTACTTATGCAACATTGACACGTGCTGCAAGTGGCGTGACGATGTCGTTAAACATTGATTATATACCTATAGTTATTGCAAAGCAAACTTTTAAAGGAAATTGAATTCTTTTGAATTCGAAAAGTTGATATCAGCGTAAAATATTCCAATTTTCAGTTCTCTACGTTGTGCTTGCAAGCTCTGCGTCGCATGCTATAGCGGAATTGAATTGGGGATGAGGGACATAATAAGTATTCCATTTCGGAAAAATTCTTCTTTGGAATAACTGCGCTTTTGGAAAATATAATGTCCAAATACGTTGAAGCCGGTCTACAAGTGATGTTGTGCCTTCTAATTACAAACCAGAGTAGTTGGTTATATCCCAACCCCGTTTAACAGTAACCGAAGTCTAATTTAATGTGTGTCGTGGCATAAAGCCAGATAAGTAGTTGTTGCTTCTTAGTGAACGGTTTTTGTTCTTTAAAAAGTATTTTTTTTAAACGTTACAATAGTAGAAGTCAAAGATAATATTTTAATACTATTATAACACCTTACAAATTTGAAAATTACTTTTCAATTAGAAGCAACAACTACTTCCCTGGCTATATGCCACGAAGGACATTGAACTTAACTTCCTTAGTTAAACGGGGTTGGTATATTTGCAAAATATAACCAACCATTCTGATTTTTAATTTGGAAACGTTCATGATACATTTAGAGAGATGGTATTGTTTATAAAAATAACCAGATAACATACCTACCATGCTTATAGTTCCCTGTGTGAAAATAATACCCTTGTAGAATATAAAACCAACTTCTTCACATGAGCGTGTATTTTTGTACGTTTGAAAATGGCTCACACGTTTTGATAGTATCCTGTGTAACGATATCGTGAATGCAAATTGTATAGATACATCAAATTCCAAGAACATTGAACAATAACTAACTAAGGTAATTTCTATATTTTAAAAGTGTACGTTTGCAACAACACATGCATGCTGTTGTTCTTTTATATTAAAATAAACTACAGTGTGTTCCAAGTGTATGTATGTATGTATGTGTGTATTTTGGGGGGATATTCTTCGAGACCTAAAAAGATCTGTTGTGCCTCTTACTTCTACTTAGTTTCTGAGGAGAGTCTCAGAAACTACTAGCTCCTTTAGACCTATTTCCCGGAGGAATTTTAGGATATCTGCCTTCTTCAACTTAGGTAAATGTTCCTCTTTTATCCAGTAATCTCCCAGGTCCTGTGCTCTAGGATTCTGGAGTGTGTGCAGTTGGAAAGTATGTGGATGGAGGTTTCTTCTTCCATGCCACAAAATCTACTTTTTTATTCCTCCACTATTTTGAGCTTTTACAGGTGCCCATTCAGGCGACAATGTCCCGTTAGAATCTCTGTTAAAACTCTTAGCGCAGTTTTACTTTGACTTTGCATTCATTAGATCCCAACAGGTTGTAGTCACCCAGAATAGTCTTTGATTGAATAAGCCCTACTAGATCTTTCCAATGGTCAGATCTTCTCTTTTTCTCGGCTTTACCTATTTCTTCCAATATTACATTGGGGCTGATTCCGCAAAAGGGTTCAGGCCCCCAGAAAGGTATTTCAGTCCCCACTTTGCTAGTTCATCTGCTATTTCTGCCAATCCATAGTAAGGTGACTATATTGTTCCCGCCTAGTTCATTGAGTTTGTCCAGGCTTTCCCACACCATTTTGGAACTGATTACACAAGAGCTCAGTGCTTTAATGGCTGCTTGACTATCCGACATTATGATAATCCTTTGTATTCTGTATCCTTTATCAATATTGCAGTGCCGTAGCCAGGAATTTTTTTTGGGGGAGGGGCACCAAGTGGCTTGGGTATGGTGAGACAAAAACTTCTGATCATAAAAATTTAATTTTTCTACTACCGTGCGCTTTAACCCACTTTCCCGCACGCATTTTAGGTTTGAAAGTGTCACTTTCCCGCACTAGTGCGGGAAAGTAAAATTATGCAAATTTCTACCTTATTAAATAGTTTTTTACTTCGGAAGTTATAACTATTCTTACACCAGGTGAATAAATAGTCCATCAAATGAAATCTACATGTTTTCTAGCTTTTTTTGCATTTTTAATTTTCTGAAAATATAAAATATTTTGATATAACCTTGTACATACTTCAAAGTAGTGTCATCACCTATCAAACCACCCGGGCTTGATATAAGAAAAATATATCAAATGACATTCTTTTATCTACAAATGACTTAAAATTGTTGCCGTCACCTTCATCGTCATCTTTATGTGACCTGCAAACGATGCCATCCTCATCAACGTCATTCACTCACCAGTTAACACCAAATAACTCCACTGGACCGGCAATTTTAAGTAATTCACAGAATGCAACAAATTGGGTTTCTAATAATAATATTTATAATAATAATTGATAATAATAATAATAGTTTTTGGTTAAAGTTTTGTATATGCATGTTAAAATAAAATGAATTTTGAAAAATGGGTTGATATACTTTTTTGTATATACGGTCGTAGAAAAAATAATGTTCCTAACTCATGCGTAAAGTGTCTTTCCCGCCCTTGACCGCTTGCCCGAACTCCGCTTCGCGTCGTTCGGGTCAACTGCAGTCGCGTGCGGGAAAGTATCACCTTCCGCACTTGTTAGGAAAATAACTATTTTATTACTTTTTTTGTTATTGTTTACCTTATTTATATTGATATGCCACTGCCACACATAATCAAGGGAAAAAGGCATCATAATTTGAAATCTCGGCGTCTTTCTTTTTTTGGATGCAAACATATCTGTTATAACTTCAGCTTCAATATTTATGTCCCTGTGAATGTTCATGAGAGCCAAACCGTTGAGTCGTGTTTCACTTGTAGAATTTCTTAAGTATGTTTTGATTCTCTTTAGACTGGAAAAGCTTATTTCGGCGAATGCTATAGTAACAGGTAAAATGGAAACTATTTTCAACAACACTCTAATATTGGGAAAAAAATCGTCAGGACATTTCCTGGAGGCTTCTAGAGAATTATTTGGAGTGTCTTTTTCATTACACCATTTTTGTTTCCAGAAGTCAAACTCTGCTTCTAGTATTGCTGGGTAAACGTCTCCACACAAATCTTCTTTGAAAAAATCGATGGCTGGTCTCACATCATTAAAAGTTGAGCTACATACTTTACAGGGCAATAAAAACGTGAGCGAAGTCAGGATGTTTGAGTTGGACTTAAACCTCTCATTAAAGGATGAAAGCAAGTCGTCCAAATACGGATAAAAAATGGACTGCCTGTATTAAGAATTGCAATCGCCATTGCGTACTTCGTAATTATTTCGATGCCGTTGGGTACCAACTGTCCTTGATACAGTTGGGGACACACCAACTTGATTTGCCAATTCACATGCTCGTTTAAAAATCACAGCAAACGTCTCTTCATCTCTTATAGCTTGTAGTTTTTCAGTAGTCGATTCTACGGAATTCATAGCTGTCATTATATCCATGTTTTGAAATAAAATAAGTTATTCCAAGAACTTTTTCAATTATACATATAGTGACTAAAAATGGAAAACTGCAAAGTGATTTTTGTAACTGATTAGAAGCTGTGTCATGTTCTTCTGACATGAGTTCTTCCAGAGCACTTACAATTTCAAAGAAGCCATCAACAAATATTGAAATCGATTCGTGTCTTTCCACCCATCGTGTCTCACAAAATTTCTTCAAACTAGAAAAGGATTTGGATTCCAACTTCTGTCTTAATATATTTGATCGTTTGGCTGACATACGAAAACACGCACTCACTTCTTGTATTGTCCTCAAAGCATTTTAACATCCGCCGCGGGCATTTCGGGGGGGGGGGGCACGGGCCCCTAGTGCCCCCCCCCTGGCTACGGCACTGCAATATTGAACTGGGCGCACTTTCTTATTTCGTGGATTTCCGCTTGAAAGATACTTGGGGTTTTTCACAAGCTTTCATAGTGTTTGGTTCCTGGCCCGTTCACTCCTATCCCAGTTCCTTCTATTGCTTTTGAGCCGTCTGTGTACCATTGAATGGAATTCTTTCCAAGTCTGGTAATGGTATTTGGATTTGGATATTTGTTCCAAGTGTAAGGAATACCTAATTTAATTATTTCATAAGCCGCAGTGATTTTAGTGGAAAACCAAGCTTCCTGTCATAAAATTCAACTCGTCTATCTAAATATTCTTCCAATAGTTCTTTAGTTACTTTATAGGGATGCCACTTCTCTTTGTAAGAGTTCTAAGCTATGTTTGATGACCAATCTCATTGTCTACCACTACCTGCCGTGAACTGATTAGGTAATATATAAAAACTAAAAAGTCATCTTGTATTAAACCTCTCAGTTGTTAATGATTATCAAACAAAATTAGGCGTTAAAACTGAGAACTACTTTAGGCCCATAAGAATTTAAGTTGTATACCTACTATACCTGCCAAACATAATAATTTAGTTGATTATTCTCCAACAATAAAAGGTCTTTGTACCATCATGAAACTGTAAAATTTCTTAAAAACAAGTCGACTTCCGTTATTCGCTTGGTTAGACAAAGAAAATATGTAATTGTTTTATCAATGGGTTCTTAGTAGCCATGTAAATAAGTTATGTTAATGTTTTGATGTTTACATGGCGTTAGTTCTATTAATATTTTCTATTTACAGATACGTTGGAAGGATATAGAATATCTATCGTTATGTTTAACATTATCTATTATTAGGAAACCCTTTTTCTACGACCATGTCCTCCAAAATAATAGGTTTGCATCAACTGGCGCTTATGAACCGTACTGGAATCGGTTCAACTACTGTATAGTGCGGAAACTCGAATTATGGAAATACACAACTTTATCACCTCTTCCAGAAGGTACAGTTTGTATACCGTCCCAAACAGTCCCAGTTGGAAAGCGAAAAAAATAATACTGCGCTTACACGAACGATACCAAGAACATACCAGTAGTTGGAACAAAGCTAATATCTCTAATTTCTCTTTTCTACGTTCTCCTGACCTAAAAAACTTTTCAATACAATAAAATCCATTTACTTCTCACTCTCATTTTGTACACTTCCCGACTCTATACCTTTTTTCAACGAATACTTCATGGATTTAAAGAACATAGTTTGTTCTGCTAAACTGGTAAAAGACTGTAAAGAATCCCTTAACATGCTGGAAAGAGACAACAAAGTGTCTCTAATATGGGTGCTGGCACATGAGGGGATTGCAGGGAATGAAATGACAGACCAGCTAGCTAAAGAAGGCTCTAAGGGAGCCTTCACAGGTCCGGAATCGTTTTAAGGAATTTCAAAGGATAACATAAGAGGGGAAGTCGGGAACTGGCTAGTTAAGGAACACCAACTCAAATGGAGGCAGACACAAGGACACCTTCATACTAAGAGTCTACTGAATAAGTTAGACAAGGAACTCTCGTCCAGGCTGCTGGAACTGGGTAAGAGAAATTTGAAGACAGTTACCGAACTGGTGACTGGACACTGTACCCTGAAGAAGCATCTGCACAGGATGGGCAAAGTTAGTGAACTTTTGTGTAGAAAATGTGAACTCTACGATGAAACACCTACTAACATACTCTGCTTCTGAGAGTTCTGTGAGAGCTTACAAGGACTCAGACGGAAGCACTTTGGAGTGGAAATAACACAACCATCACAACTACTGAATATCCCTCCAGATACAAAGTTTCTGGAATGGAAGTAGGTAGATATGATAGGTAATGGTACTCCTGATTTTCGGTTCCAGAATGGTAAGCAATTCTTTCCTTAGTAACCTGGAATAATAATAATTTTTTCTAAATGCCGGCATAATAAGTTTCTAATGTAGCCTTTCGTTTTATATTACCGATAACATTAGATAATTTTCAGCCCGTTCCAAATTTTATATCCACTAATCAGAATTTTCCGTTTTTCCGGATACTTATCACGAAAGTTTTTATTCTTCCCTTAAAAATAATTTAGTAATGCTTTTCTCTCTTAACCCAAAGAGTGGTGAGCTGGAACACGGTAATTACCGGTCAGTTCCTCAAGTTTTCTGTCGTAATTTCATAACAATACAAGAAAATCCAAACTTCTCTTTATTTCTCTTCAGTTCTTCTTTCTTTTCTTCTATTACTTCTTCCCTTACACAATGACAGCATTTTACTTCACTGCCCTAGGCTAGAAGTCCTCATTGTCATCAATCACTTCAAAGAGATTGAGGATAATTTGCTGGTAAGGTTTCCAAATCTTTATTAATCCAACTTGATATTAGGGTCAATTCTATCATAAGTGGTTACAAATCCACGGCACAAAGTTTCCGCTATTAGAAATGTTTTAATCTGTACATAGACGGGATTAGGAGTTTTCCATTAATATTTTAAAGCATATTAAGGAATAGTAAAATAGAGTTAGGAGACAATGTGTTAAAATTTAACATTTGCTTACAGAATTGCTCCTATAATTTGATTCAGTCAACTTCAACAAAATATTGGAAATACAAGGAACCTAATTATGAGATTTATAGAAAAATTTTACTTCTGATAGATCTGTTAGAGTGGCGAGACTTTTCAGAAAGTATGAGAAAATATCATTCTAAAACATCATATCTTCAAGTTTTTGTTTGCCAACGATTTTAATCCATTTACTTAGACTCCCTATATTTTTGGAACTTTGGCAACAGCCCTGAACAAGAACTAGAGGTGTGAGACACTTCCTGTGAGGCGAGTTTTCCCCTGAAGCTGGACCACCCACTGAAGAGAAACCGAGACCATCTTCGATAATGAATCTGTGTGGGAATATTATAAGCTCACAGGGCAATAATAATAATAATAATAATAAAGATTTTCAGATGATAAAAGGGAGTCCATCGGAATAGTTATTAATATTATAAGGCTTGTCAAAATAGGAACTATATTTTTCTCCTCCCTATATTATTGTGAACAACGCATTTTGATATTGCCCTTGACGAAGAGTGGCGTATAAAACCTGTATAATAATATTATTCATTAATAAAAATTTTAATAATAAGCCCAATTGAATTGGTATTTTTGATTTACAAACATTTTTAGCAGCAGTTTTTCTTCGGAATTCGTTGGGGGGGTCACTGGTAGTCTAAATTCAAAAAGTTGGGGTACCAGACTTGTTGCATCCGCCATCTTGATTTAAAGAGTTAAGCCCGGTTCTGGCGGTGCAATTTCGTCTCTGCAACTCGATCGCGGCGACAAAATTGCATGCAGTTTAGGTGTTCCCACCGTACAACTTATCAATGCAATCGAGTTGCACCGAAATAGAACTGGTTCTAATTTTATGCCATAAGTTGCAGCAACTTGGTAACTTTTTTAGTGACCTTTTTTACGCAAACCTAAAACTTCTGTTGGTATAAGTAGATGAAATGTCAGTTATGAAATTATCTTTGTATCTGTGCTTTGTATGTTATTTATTTCTCCATGTATGTGATTAGATTCTTTATTCTCCTAAAAAACTGTTGCTTTTGTGGATTGTGTATGAAGAATTAAAATTAAGTAAATAAGAATGAGTAAGGATTGGGATAGAAACTCGACAAAAAACTTGATAGCAGTTTATGAAACGCAGGTAAATCTGTATAAAACAAATCACATCAATTATAAATCATAAATGAGATTAAAAAAGCTTTGTTTTAAAATGGTTATGATGTTCCCGATGAGAAAATTAATAAAAAAAAGGACCATATAAGAACCCAATTTATGACTATTTTGAATATTGGCAACAATATAGTATTTCCCTAAGAAATTGCTGCAATAGTATAAACATGATATGAACGCTCATGCAACTTTGATAGGAGACGAGTTGCGCCGAGAAGTTGCTGCAATTAAGTTGCCTTGATGAATTGCCCCGTCAGAACCGGGCTTTATTCTTTGTTTCTTGAATAACTCGGTTATTTTCAATTTGACACGAAAAATGGTTATTACAAAAGTTGTTTAAAATTAAATTTCCTACAATTTTGATTTTCCTAAATTTTTTCGTAGGACGATTTTTTTCGATTTATACCTAAGATTTGGGGGTGAACCTAGGTATTTTCGTGAAATTAAAAAGAAGTGTGGTAATACAATGATAAGATTTTACCCCCACTCTTCTCAGGTATAAATCGAAAAATATCGTTCCTACGAAAAAATTGATGTTAATCAAAATAATACTTATGTAAGAACTATTTTCTTTGTAAAATTGGAAATAAATGAGGTATTCGATAACCAAAAATTCACCCGCTCTTTTCTGGTATAAATCGAAAAAATTCGATACTATGAAAAAATTAATGGGAACCGAAATTGTAGGAAACTTAATTTTAAACAACTTTTGTAATAACTATTTTCCGTGTCAAATTGAAAATAAACGAATTATTCAAGAGACAAAAAATAGCCCTTTAAATCAAGATGGCGGATGCAACAGCAAGTCTGGTACCCCAACTTTTTGAATTTAGACTACCATTGACCCCCCCCCCAACGAATTCCGAAGGAAAATAGTTGCCAAAATTTTTGTTTTCTACTACCGTGTGTAAAGTGTACGTACTTTAGACATATTTTCGAGTGCGTAAAACTTCATTTTACGCACTAGAAAAAATTCCAATATGTATGTAGTTATAGATATCAAGTCTTATAAAAATGTAGATATAATAAACGGATATTAAATCTAAGTTTTTTTCATAAATTGGAGATAGAAACCTATAGAATTCGGTAAAGTAACCTAATAATTATTGTTAAATAATTATTGAGTACTGGAAATAATACGGTAAATAGGCATAAGTTGGCGGTGAGTGACTGACATTTCTTTGTGAATTGAATCTGACATTTAAAATTTAAATTGAGATCTTCCGACTATACCTAGGGTAAGCAATTGTATTTTATATTTAAGAATTGAATATTTTTAGAAAACTATGATGTTATTTTACAACTCCTTAGAGCAGGCTAAAGGATTAAAATTTAATAACTGCACAAATTGCACTTTTAATATTCATATTATTAATAATTGAATTCCTTTGCTGTTTTGTTAATTTGTTCATATTTTGATTATAATTTCCAAATCATTTATAATATATCTTATTAGAAATTAATAATAGCGTTAAAGATTCTTCTAAAGAAAAATTTAACTAACTTTACGCACTAGTGCGTAAAGAAAATTACTATTAAACTTTTGTATTTTAATTAAATATTCGCTAGTAGAAAAAATATTGTATGCAATTCGTGTGTAAAGACCTTTTTTTCGACTCATGTGATTGTCAATATTCACATTCGTCAAAAAAAAGGCTACTTTACACACTAGTTACATAAATAACTATTATATCTTGGACCAGTTTTGATCTAACTAGACTGGACAATAGTACAATTTTTACAATCATTATGAACATTATTTACAAAATTTGCATTAATGTATTAAAGTTTTTTCTCAATTTGTATTAAATATTCTGACTCCATACTTTTTCCATCTCTAACCAAGTTTTTTTGTTACTCTTGAAGTACTGCAGGTGACTTCTGGCTTCTTTACATTGTATACAATTTCATTTGCAACCATTTTATTGTTGATGCTCTCCGCTACATCTGACATTATTTGCTGATTCTTATACTATACATCCATTTGCCTATTATACAAATCAATAAATTCAATTCAATTTCTCTATTGCCACAATTTCTATCATTCTCTATTCGTTCACGACTAGTAAAAATGTTACTTACATCCCTCATACCCTTATAGTATAAATATCTATTGAGTTGTATGTTTTACAACTTATAACATTTGATACCTAATCTAAAACTTCAGCAGGTTTTACGCAAATAGAGCATGTCCACGAACTGACAAGTTGAGTAGCAATTGCTACGGGCCCCGCATATTCAAACCCACTCATCTCTGCCTGAGCGTAATTTTTTAAGGGAAACGTCTGACACGTCAGACACTCGGTACCCGCCTATTCATTGGCGTAAATAAAACACCAAATTTCATACCTTTAGATAGGTAATAAACGTTTTTTTTATTGGTGAACCATTTTACCTATTTAAAGCACGCCTCGGCGTGTTTAAATCGAACTTTTTAGCACGCGCGTGTTTTAAAGTTACCGTGGCAACATCAACAACTCGAGAAACGAAGTCTAAATCTATGGTCTAAATCATGTCAATGACAATTTTTCCATCATTGATCTGACAGGAGTAGTTTGTAACGTCGAAGCTTTCATTCGAACAATATTTAACTATGTCAAATTTATAAATTAAAATGGAAAGTGCCGTTGTTATTGTTTGAAATATTAATATTTCGGTTTTTCAAATCTTAGGAAATGGTATTTAAATTAATACTATTGACATTCACAGAACTCAATAACGTTGAACTTCCATCAAAATACAAATTAGTTTATGCTTTTCTCATTTCCATGACAACGCAAGGTATAAATCATATACCTACATCACGAATTCAACCATTTGACATTTAGTTATTAATTACATTCATGATTTCCATTTCTTGTTGTTGTAGTAGTTATCGACCAGTATTTATAATTTCAAAGTGCACCAATAAAAAAAAATAGCGGAAAGTATTCGTGGATAACTGGTCTTTAAAACACTTGCTCTATTCCGAGCACTCCGGCTTCGCCGTCGTACTCGAAAAATCGCGCGTGTTTTAAAGACCTTAATATCCACTTATACCTCAATATACTAATTGAGTATTGAATTGTTTTCTTACCACTTACCCATAGCAGATCATGTAGCTCACATAGCTCTTTGAAAGAGTTTGCTACGGGCCCCGCGCTTGCTTAAAGGTACATTTACATTCAATTACGCGCGTGCTTAAGCTTAAAATTTGCTCGCTTGACATATGACGTCTCCATGTATCCATTTACATTGAAATTTCACTGCTTAAGCAAAAGTGAAATTTTCAATGTAAATGGATACATGGAGACGTCATATGTCAAGCGAGCAAATTTTAAGCTTAAGCACGCGCGTAATTGAATGTAAATGTACCTTAATCCGGCACTGCCTGTAACGTGGACTTCTATTGTATGATGTCTCTTTTTAACCCTTAACTTGACAATGTGCATTATAATACACTTGTCATTCAAAACGTATTTTTGACACTAACAGTTTAGAAATCCCGCTTAAAAAGTAAACTGAATCTAGATAGATGCTTCCCTCTCTGATTTAGCCTTGACTAGACCCATTTTGAATATGCCGCTAGTTGTGGGATGTCATTTGTTCAGTATGGTTTTCAAGTAATTGACATTTGGCTCGTGATCTCTATACTTCAAGTAAGAATTTCATGAATTTGTAGTTTATTTTGACAATTGTTTCACATATAAAGTTATAAACGGTTGGAAGACATGTCAGATATAAGGGGTGTATGTTTATTTCACAGATAAATGTATTACAAAAAATCTAAATCCAATCCAAAAAATACGTGTATTCAAATTAACACCGTCAAGTGAACGGACTTAATTACCTGTGCATTTGAGTACCCATTGCCTACTTGGAGTGAATGCCGCTCTATGAATAATTCGGACGAGGCAGGGTAGTACTTAAAATTGTCATGGGATACTATGTGATTCAAAATAGTTTCGAAAAATTGATTATTGTGGGTCGATATTTGAATTCGTTATATTTCACTCGAATATTTTTTTTATTACTATCACACAACGTGTGAACGCCTTTGCTTTAGACCCTGTCAAATGTAAAAATTGGTAATATAAGTGTTTTAATTTGGAAGTAGGTACTGAACTATTGATGTTATTTCATATGAAATTATCACATACATGTATTTTTTCATAAAATTCAGAGAATATTAAAATTGGTCCAAGAGATAATGATGATTATGATATATTAATTCCGAATCAACAAATTGATTCAAACACATTATGTGCTCTGTATCAAATGTGATGTTCGTCTGTGTTTTGTAACTAAACGTAACTGTTTTTATGACTTTCATAATAAAAATAATTAAATTGGTTTCGTAATGTTTTTGGTAGGTAATAAAAAAATTCAGTGCGGCTCTGTGCTTTTCTTGGTTAAAATGATACTATAGAAACTGGCAGTGTGTACTTGAATACACACATATAATTCTTCGTATAGTTGACAATGTGCATTCAAATACACAAGTACAAATCAAAGTCATAATATATAGAATCAAAATTTTATTAGTGAAAATGAATTAATTAACTACCCACTTGAACAAAAATAGTTCAAAATAATTTTTAAATCGCGTATTTCTTCTGTTGCCAAGTTAAGGGTTAATACGTTATCTATTACTATTGAATGTTGTTATTATATTTCATCCAATTCAATCCAAAAGCCGTTTGTTTGACGTTTTACCACCAATGATTTAATTTCATCAAAATCTTCATGTGTCAGTATATCTCTGGCAATGTAATAGGTACATAATAATTTGTGTTCAGACGTCCATCAGTATTAGCTATACGCCCAGTGGCCATAAATCACCAAGCGTAACATATTTACGGTGGATAAATTTCGTAGATAATTGTGAGTGACGACGCGCCTATTTCCGGCGGAATTGCGTACTTCTGATAAAAGTAGTCCACATTATTTTTTCCAACGTATGTCAGATAATTTTACATGTTCTTACAAATATGTACGTAATTTGTGGGAAAAATAAATTGGAGACAGATATTATAGTTACTATACCTAAAAACGATTTTGCACCTCTAAGATAGTCGATAGCGTGTACTGGTAATAAAGTTCAAGGCTGGTGAATCTACTTACATAATAGGGTACAAGCATAAATTTTGCTATTGTTGGAAATTGACACTTTATCAGGTCTCCTAACACCTTGCATGCCTATTTTTTTTTTAAATATAAACTTAACTTTTAAAACGACTTTAAAAATCATAAAATTTGAAAGTCCACCAAAACGCGCCTTACGTCATAAGATGGCTGCCCCAAGGTGTGACGTCATTTGTTTACGTTCTTATTCGTGTATCACGCTCTGAGTTCTTGTGACCTAATTTGTTTCTGAAAGCTTTAAAGATGGATAAAGCCAAAAAAACACTTTGTATTCCAAGTATTGCATTGTTCCAGTGTGTAAATCAACGTCTATTAAAACTCCAGACAAAATATTTGTTACATTACCTGGTGGCGCAAGCAAAAATACACTTAAGAGAAGGGCATTACTTTTGTTTGTGAAGACCATTTTAATGTAAGTACCTACTTCTATGCTGGTAATTATTATTCTTACATAGTTTGAGGTTATATGTACCTCTATGTCTAGGAATCAACCATAAAAACATCATTTTCTTACGACCACACATCGAAATATGGTTGGTATAAATTATATAAATAAAACATAGTTTAAATCGTACTTACGATAATGCTTTAACTTTAGAAATAAAAAAAGCACACACAAACACGTAATGTATAAATGATATTTTTACGTCGATGAAGCAATTAATAGTTGATTAAAAATATTAAAATACAATATAAACACACAACTACACATAACCTAATGCAATACCGGCCATATTGACATAAGTAAACACAAAAGATATGACATCACACGTATCATCGGTAGCGCTCGGAAATTCTCGGGTTGTGGTCGAAAAGTGCATTGAAATTTGAATTTTATTTTAAAATTTGGGAGTAATTTTCAATGGAAACCGGTTTATTTCCTATTATTAGTAATTTTTGATATCATATTTACTATTATAAATTAATATCCAAGCAAAATATGAACTATGCGTGTACTTTATTGTAATAATAGTAACTATACCTTATTTAAAAACCAGAAGGATTGATTTGAATTTAAGTTGGCAATTCTGTAGACCTCTGATTGGTCAGATTCCGCACAGTTTCACACAACACTTTTTAATATTGACATCAGCTGATAGTTCTGACAGATAGATATACTTAATTGGTCATCGCATCCGCTCTTGTTATTTTATTATTTCCACTTAGTTTCGTGGAAACTGTTCATTTGTATTAAATATCTGCAATTAGGGATCCTTTTACTTCGAGTACCAGCTCCTCGCTTAGTCCGGAAAAACAATATAAATGGTGAACTTGTAGGTCATTTAGGACCGTCAAAAATTAAATACATTCATATTATATCTACAATTTCTTAAGCAATTGGTAAGACTATTACTTTTATATCAACATGGTATTGAATGCTCATCATTTTCCTCATAGGAGTAGTAGAGTCAACTGTTCATTAACTATTGAAGGAATTCCGAGGTGAAGAAACTAAATACAGTGCAACAAATATTAGTGGAATACCAAGACTTTCGAAAAATTGTGATAAGTTAATTGAAAATGCTGTTCGAAGAACAAACATGAGTTATCTATATTGGATAAAATTTCGCAAGCTTTGAAACAAATTAAATTCAACTGTGTAATCCTTTGGATACATGTACTATTCGTTTATTATATGCATTGTATTTTTACATATTTGGAAATATATCGTCAAAAGTCTATGGAGGTTATAAGCTATTGAAGGTTTTGTGAAAGTATAGAGAAAATTATGAAATAATTCAAGAAACTAACTTATTGACTTCCTTTTTATTGCATCCAGTTATTTGCTGATTAAAAACAGCTATATTAGAGTAATGCGTATGGTCTAATCTATACGAAACAGGACAAAGTTTAACATGTGACAGAATACCCGTCTGCTTAACATCAAAATATCTACTAGACAGACGAGGAATCAACTTATGACTATGCTTGGCTGATTTCTTCATCAATCAATGCATATTTAATAGATTTGGAACACGGCTGTTGACTACTTTTTCTGAACATACCCTTTAGTTACTAATTTACCAATTTAGTAATGTGAGTAAGGCTTTTCAAATTACTCCTCCTGGTTAATAAATGGACTATAGAGTTCTTATTCTATAGTATCCTCCAAAACTACGAAAAGTAGAAAGTTTTGAAATTAAAAGTGTTTAGCGAAGAGAAACGTTATTTTTATTCATTTTGGAAGATAATTTGGATAAATAAAACTAAAGCGACAAGTGAAATTAGAGTAAAGTGCAACGGAACTAGGTAACAAATAAGTAGTCGCTATTGACTTTCGATTTGCTGATTTATAATTAGTATTGATACTCACTTAGAATAAATCAACGATAGTAGGTTATGTAAATTTTGGTTTCATTTATAAGTAAATTTATGTATTCAACAATACAAAAGATCTATTTATGCAACTAAACAAAAAATTATTAAAATGTTTTAACATTTAGGTAACTCAAGCTCAAGTATAAACATTGATATGAACAGTATAAACAATAACTTAACAGAAATAATAGTTGTTCAGGCTTAGAATCAGTAGGTGATGTGTGGTCAGGACACGTGCGTTGTTTCAAATTCATTAAAAAAATTAATTTCTTAGTTGAAAGTTGACTATCTCTCTTGGTTTTAATTTAAATCTTAATTGGTTAGTTTCTTGCTTGAACACCCACATTACATTACATGGTTTTAAGTTCATTTAAATTTTAATATTTCCTTGCACGAATCCACCTCAAAGCCACTAATATTCAATAATCCGGTTTCGGTCAGATTTCGAACAAAGTTAGATTACAAGATAAATTATCAATAAAACCTTGTGGTTGCTTAAACGCAAGATAGCACCGTCATTAACCATCATGTACAGGAGATAATTGGTAATTGACTATAAAATCTCCAAGTTTTGCATCCGTTACCGTAAAACTGGATGTGGTTACAGCTTTTAAATATGTCGCATTCTTAACAATTTGTTTTACTTAGGCCCGGTCTGTTCAAGTACGAATAAAATGGTCAATAACTAACTGGAAAATAAATTTATTAGGAAGTCTTATTCAACAAATAAAGTGTAAATGTCTTTCAAACTGACTTTAACCATTGATTTATTCGGTGAATTAACATAACAAAATTAATTATTTCAGCGTTGGCTGCAATGAAATTACAAAACTAACTTCATAATATGTGTAGAGAATAGTACATTCTTCAACGAGTGCAGAATGATGGCTATTATTCACGTGGATGAAGTTTCCAAAACGAGGGAGCGCAGCGAGTGAGTTTTGAAATCATCCAAGTGAATAATAGCCATTCTACGCAAGTAAAAGACTATACTTTCTCCACGACTAAAAAGAAAAAACTTCCAGTGAGGATCGAACCTCGATCGTCCGCGCCATAATGTCTGTACAGAAAGTACGAGGAGTAATAAATCATTCATTTAAGTAGATTTCATAGACGTACCAAAATATATTTTAAGAGGGTATACCGTAAGGTACATTTTGTATTGAACGAATGAGTTGCAGCTATGCTAAAGAATATACGATTTAAGTCAGAGGTAACGGGATGTACTAATTTTAATAAAAAAAAGTGATAGAGGTACATAAATTTTAGTAAGTTTGATAAAGAAAGGCAACACAGTTTATTCATAATAGAAAACAAACCAATCTGTAACAATAATTATTTTATATATTTTTGTATATATGTGTGTATAAATGCTGGATATACAGTTTCCAAATCTTGGCAAGATGAAAACATTAAAAGCGGAAGGCAGGCATTCGTGGAAGGTTTGTCGTTAGGTTTGCAGCCACCATCTGGAAAAGGAAAAAGACTTATCATTGTCCATGTTGGAAGTTCTGAAGGTTTTGTTGATGGTGGATTATTAACTTTTATTTCAAAACGCACGGGGGACTATCACGAAGATATGAATGGGGATGTCTTCGAGGAATGGTTTGTTCAAATGTTGGATCTGATTCCAAAAGGGGCTGTTATTGTTATGGACAACGCAAGTTACCATTCACGGTTACGAGAAGCATTGCCCACAAGTCGTTGGCGTAAAGCAGAGCTTTTGGAGTGGCTTATTTCGAAAAATATTAAGTTTCCAAAAGATCCACTAAGGAAAGAACTTTACAGAATTGCAAAAATGAACAAGAATAAACACAAAACCTACATTGTAGAAGAAATGGCTTCTTCTCGTGGTATATCAGTTCTTCGACTTCCCCCTTATCATTGTGAACTTAATCCCATAGAATTAATATGGGCTCAGGTAAAGGGGGAAGCTGGAAAAAAAATACTACTTTTAAAATAAACGATGTTATGAAATTGTTTGAGAGTGCTGTAAGTCATGTTAGTAAGGAAAATTGAACAAATTGTATCGAGCATGTTATCAAAGTAGAGGCAAATATGTTGAAAATTGACAATATTTGTGATGATTTAATCGACCCTATTATTATTAATGTCAACAACGATTCTTCCTCTTCTGAGTCGGATATAGAATAAAATGTAAGTAATAAATGTATTCCAATAATTATTTCTTTTCATTTTTTATCATATTATAATTTAAAACGTATTTTTTTCCCAAAATACACACCACTGCATTGCGTTATTGCTTATCTGCTAATCCTTTAACAATGAAGAAACCCTAAATTTTGCTACAACTGAAACAAATACGGGGTCGATCTACCTGGTTTTTAGATTTACGGAAGAAATGTAATTTAAAGTAAGAGATTTATCAAAAATTTCATGGTGCTCCCTGTAAAGGTTTTGCATACTTAATTAGGGTTTATTACTCCTCGTACTTTCTGTAAAGACCTTAGTCAACCACCACTAGGCTATAGGGGACGCGTACATATTCACTATCGCTACTGTGGTCCATTTTTTTCTCTTATAATACGTAAAATTATGATTTTATAATTATTTTGACGTTTCAAACGACGCGCTTTCAGAAGCGATTTGCGTTCTTAGGTATTTGACGTTTTAAAGAGACGATTTGATTTATTAATTTGTCCACGACCACCTAATAATAAGTCAATATTTTACCTCCTAACTAAAGGTATATGGTACCCATATATCAACTGTCGTGAATTATGGTTCATAATACACTGTAGTGTATTATGGTTCATAATTCCCGACTAGAGATGGGGGTACAATATGAAATAAACTATTAAATCTGTGCATTTTGTTCAGGAAATTTGTTTCTGACATATATCGTATCTATAAAATATGGTAATTTTGTAATTTTTAGTATTGATACTTTTCATAACGATATTTTCTAATATTAGGTAAGTATTTCAAAACAATATATTTATAACGGTACGTTGTATTGATATTTTCTACAGTATCGCCCATCTCTATATATGTCAAATTATTTGAAGTAGCTGTCACAACATTTTTAGGTTAGTAATATGCCAAATCGCTACTGACTTTTATTTATTAATAAATAAATTAAGTGTCGTGTACAAAGTATAGTATTCTACTCGCAATTTATGGCCATAATTCACTTGGGTGACTTGCGCCCCTCGCCTGCGGCTCGTGACGCAAACGTCACCCATCGTGAATTATGGCTATCATAAATTGCTCGTTTAATAATATACTATATTCATTCATTTTAGCGTGAATTCTGATAATAGTAGAATGTGATTGGCTAACGAGAGTGAATTCTTTTTATTATTCACTGGTGTGAAGAATTTATATCATTATGCAGCTAAATATGTAAAAATAATTTGTGCGTTATTATTTAGTCGTGGAGAAAATTATTTAAATATGTAAATTATTTCAAATTAACGTTTATTATAAACGGTTGTTAAAATTGTGGAAATTTGAGTGAAGCGAACGATGGAAAACGTTAGGTATAAATACGGGGATAACCCTAAAGAAAGCATTTACCGCTTTACTTCTCGAAGTCTAAGGTTTAGAGGTTCAAATAAGTCACTAATTTCACGAAACTGGAGTGATTATTTATTATTTATTCAAGCTAATCATCAATAAAGTCCCCTAAACATCATCAAACTGTGCAAGAGCGGATCTAGGATATTTTCTCTGTGAGTGGGGGGCACAAGGGGCGGGAAGGGCAAAAAAATCAACAATAACTGTTAGACAAGTTCAACAAGTTCAAGTACCTATGTATAGGAAGGTTTATGAAAGTGTCAGAACAATAGAAAAATTAAATGTTTAATAAAGACAGTTTTCTTTTATGTCCTCTGCTAAAGGTGTGCAGCATTTCATTAGCGTCAATTTTTGCCGCAACATCTTTGTTGGATATGCATCAAAGCCAATCCATTCAAACGCTCTTTTCTCATCCTGTTGCGAAGATATGACCTTATTCGGCGAAAGGTAGAGAAATATATTGTTCGGTAGTGCTAAAAGTCACTGGAAACGTGCACTGCAATTGCTAAAGAGTTCTAATATTTGGCAGCACCGTTGCTCTTTAGTAGGAATCTGATAATTTTATTTGCTTGTTAGTATGTGTACTGTGATGGAATCTCCTCAGTACACAAATGGTTTACAGCTGGGTGCTCCGTATATGACTGCAATACCAATTGTTACAAAAATGCAAAGACCTCCAACTCTGTATTTCATATTTTATCGTGAACTATTATGCTATAACCCTTTATGGATACTGAGTCATCCTTTATTTAACGCTAAAGCCAAAATTAACAACAGTAATTACACAAGTGGTGGTAATTTTTTGAAAATTTTAACTAGATGCACAAATCTTTGTTGCTACGGCGTCGGTCTGTTTCCAAGCAACAAGCTTTCGAAATCTATCATAAAATTTTTTCGAACAATTATCAATGTCCTTGGGTAATTACTACTGAAAATTTTTTGACAATTCCAAAAACCAATCAAATTTCCTCATTTTATATCATATGAACAATCTCAGCCAATCATGTCAACATTACACTGATTAATTGGAAAATATTTTCTGTGAATAAATAAACTTGTCAATCTGACAGTTAAAAAAAATGTCGGTTCCAAGATTCGGAAACAAAAATGATTATTCAATCGACCAATTAATGGAGGAAGTATTTATTTGCATAAAAAATTATCGTACCGAATAAACCTCGAACATTGATAAATTTTAATAATTTTGCCATAACTTCCACAAGCATGATGCTTTGGTAACAAGCAGCACGCTTTCGGAATCTATGACAAAATTATCGCAAATTACCAATGTCCTTGGTATATTATAGCTGCTAATATTGTAGTTACAGACAAAAGTATAAGTTGTAGAAAAAAAATTGTTTCAGTTCAGTACTTTTTAAATTACCTGCTCCTGGTAAACTGGTAATTACACTAAAATGAAATTATAATATGTTTAATGATCTATAAATAAATAAATAATTAATGATCACAATCTACACATATCACTTCAAAATTATCATTTTGGAATTTTAATGTATTATCTGGTATATAAAGGAGAATAATGAAAAAAATGTATGTGGTATAGACTATATAGAGAAACAGTATGCAATACTGGAAGTTATGTTATTTTATATCGTCACTAAGTCTATTGGTTAAAACGACCAAAATTCATAGTCATGATGAAGCAAATTTAAATTATTACGTTGATCTTATTAACACCGGTGTTCAAGAAGCTGAAAATTATGTATTACCTACAGATGCCCGCATGTACGAACCTACAGATACTCTTGTAAATGGTAAATATGTTTATTTATTTAAATTATTTTCGAAAGCTAAGAAAGCCATTTCACGAGTGGTGCATACAGATACTACAGATAGAGGCAACAAGCCAGCTCAGAGCCCAACAGCATATAAAAGAGAGATAGAAAGTCGGTTTCTTAGGCTGACATTCTCTAATAGCTCAAATGCTGTATACATAGATAAAGGCAGATAAACCTCTGACCGTCTGTCTCTTTCCCTCCAACCGGAGTTCCCACTTACATAGTGACCTATACTTGTTGCCTCTATCTTTATTACCTCTATGGTGATCTGAGGGTAATGTGATGCTGCTTACGATCACCACAAAACCCTCGTAAAATGTGAATAGAACATTGCAGTTTCTGTTTGTTTATTTTAGAATATGGAACCTACGATTTCATTATAATTGGTGCAGGAGCAAGTGGCACTGTCCTAGCAAATCGTTTGTCTGAAATAACGTCATGGAAAATTCTCTTAATAGAAGCTGGAGATTTTTCTGATGGAGGCTTAATAGATATTCCTGCTTATCATGATTATCTCGCCAAATCTAAATATAATTGGGCATATACTTCTATTCCTCAAGAAAATTCATGTCTTGGTGAGAAAATATATAATTATATTTTAATTAAAAAAATACCTTCAACTGTTTTGGAAATATCAAGTGTTTTCAGATTTTTAACATTAAAAAAAGATAATAATTTTATTGCACAAATTCGCTACATAATATTCTAAAAATCTAAAAGTAATTCTGATTATTCCTTAATAATGTAAAAAAAAACAAAAAAACAATAATGTCAATGAAGGAAATGTTCAAAATTCTTGCCGCAAACGTCTTAGCTACATGCTTATCCAGCTTTGTGTTTAAATCCTACAAAATACAAATAAAACAGAACACAGGGTTAGATTCTGCAAATGCAATATACGCATATATACAGTTGGTAATCAATTCAATATTCGAACTAGCTTCAAATCTAACAATACGTTGAGATCTATACTAACAAAAACAAAACCAAAAAATGAAGAACAATCTTAAAAAAATTGCATAATCAGATATCTTGTGAATGCTCAAATTCTATTTAGGTGTGAACACGGATTATTACCTTTATTCAAAACTCGAAGGACCGTTATTATTATTATCACTTTATAGTAATAATCTATGTTTGATTTGGCTTATGCTGGGAGCATGGAAATTAAACTCGTTGGCTTGCCTTTCTCACTTCATTTATTTATATTTACATTATGCTTTACTCATAGCATCGCAAAAAAGAACATTTTCTATAGTTTATCAGTTACTTTTGTGTCTATACACCGTTTTAAACTCTTACTTTTTACTCCGACGAATTTCACCTGATGTCAATTTGACGTCTTTTTTAGAAATCGTAGTAGTGAGCGTTTGCGCGCGCAGTCCCTGTCCGTTCAGGTTCGTGGTTTGCCGTGATTGGCGTAAATCATTGTTAGAGGGAAAACGGTTGGCAATTTGAGAGAACAGGGGTACGGCTTGGCGTCAGCTGAAGAAATTATTGATTGAATTTCGGAGAGGATTTCATTAAATCCGAACAAGGTGAAACATCTAGACCATTGAAAGTCCGAATAAGTGAACATAAAAAATATATCAAAGATAGGGAGTTTTTTAAGTCAGGTATTTGTAAACATGCTTGGCAAGAGGGGCATAAAATTCAATGGGATATTGGACAAAAATAATATTGAAAGAGCCCAATAATAAAAGACGAAAAATCAAAGAATGTGCTATAATACAACTAAATGCAGATACATGTGTAGCTAGTATTTCAGCCGAATGTAGTCAAATTTGGTTACCAATGTTAGAAAGAGAAATTTCCAATAATCAATTACCTGCGTTATCAGGATATCTTCATAAGTTTTTATCCAGGTTTTCTCATGATTTATCATACACACTTCAATACACAAAATCACCAAACTGAGTCATACATATTTTGAAAACAAAAATAATCATACACAAAAAAGTAACAACAAACGCGTTTTATTAACAACATTTCCAAAATAAGCGGAAAAAAGCGCTATCCCAATAAAAACCGTTCCTGGAACGTGCACTTCACTGGATTCCATTTCTAGTAGACTATCATATCTTTAGAATGTCATAAAATAAAATATTTTATTTCACATTTTACCAGAGATGTGATCTACTATGAATGGACCTTTATAAAATTTGACAACAAAGTTTTGTAGTCTTAAACTTCAAAATATTATTGATTGTCTAGTTGTCATATTTTTTTCGTTGTGTCAGATAGGGACCAAAAATTATTTTATTATTAGTTAATCTTGACAAAGGTAGCTGGAACGCTACCGAAACGTCGAAATAAAAAAAAATAAAAAACATTGTGGTTTGATTCCCAAAAAATAAGAGAAAAAAGATGGCTCAAAAACTAAAGAAGGCTCAGGATGTGCAGTTTACTCCAGAGCACTAAGAGTAAGGATTAAGTGGGGAATGGGAAACAATACCAGCGTGGTTCAAACAAAACTGGCTGGTATCTCAATTGCCACAAAAGAATTAACCAGAAAAGGAATTTCTGGCAAAAGCATAATAATCTGCACTGACAGTAGACAAGCCCTATTAGCATTGATTGTTATATTCGGGCTAGTACTAAAGTGCTACCAAGATTTAGCTAACGCCTCGGCAGATAACAATTTAATGCTGAGATGGGTTAAAGGGCACGATAGGTGTAAATGTGATCGCATTGCCGATTCTTTATCCAGGAAAGCGGCTGGACTAAAAATTTTAAGACCCAGTGACACTACGGCCTGACGACTTCGACAATTGCGGAACGTTACACCCATGTTCAACCCCTCAAGATATGGGATGGAATCAAAGGATGTAGCCTAACCAAGATCACCCTGGGCGACCCTGGGAAGCTGGCGGCGTAGAAATATTTGGCGATGACCAAGAAAAATCTACGTTTAACAGTAAGATTTCTGACTGGTCACTGTCAACTAAGGAAACACCTCCATACTATGGGGTTAGTGGACACACCTCTATGCAGGATGTGTGTACAGGAAGATGAAACTGTCAAGCATGTAATATGCAAGTGTCCGAAGTTATCGTCATTAAGGAGTGTGTGTTTGGTGAGTCTTGGCCTACACCTGCAGATATAAAGGAGATGTCTCCTAGTGACCTGTCCACTTTCCCGGGAAGGACAGAATAGACGATGATCTAGGAGGACAACTCCTCGGGAGGATGTACAATGTGGCCTGAGTGCTGTGAGCCTACACTCACCTTCCCTACTTTACAGATACAGATACATGCTAATCTGGTATAGAAATGTCTTCTAGCGTTACTCAACATCTTGGGCGCTACTGATATAATCGCGATTTCAAGTCAACTTGTTCTGATAGCGTCAGATCGGGAGATCGTGCTGGCCATTCCATTGATCAGCGCCTTTTCCAGGATATTGCATGACCTTGAAATGTAAATGTGCTCTCATCAGAAAACAAAACATCCTCTAATTGGATCTCATTGTTATCTAACATCGCCATCTTTTGTTCACAAAAATACGTTCTCCTATCGATATCCTCTTCCATGAGCTCTATTTTGTAGGGATGCATTTTACTTTCTTAAATATACGAAGAATTGATGTAAGGTTAACGTTGAACTGTGGGGCTGCTTAACGACCAGATTTATGTAAGTTTTGTTGAAACACATAATATTCCCGAAGCAATTGAAGATAGATACCCATAGTACAGATGGCCGAACGACGCTTTGACCAGCAATCACGTGCGGAAAAGTCACTTTACGCGCGTGATAGGTACACCATTTTTTCTACTAGCATGCGAAGAAGAGCCCAGAAGTTAAATTATAGAAACATTTATTATTAAATACATATCAATAAATTAATTATTACTATTTGACATTCATTTGATGAGGATTATACCAGTACCTTTAAAAAATTATTGAGAAAAACGGTTTTTTTTATTGAAAATTATAGCAGAATTTTAATAAATTTCTTAATTTTCCAGTCATTTAGTAAACTACAACCATACAAATATATTATATTTTGAATATTCAAATGTCAATATACTCTCCGAAAACAAATTTCCACTCGTTCCACACTAAAAAGAGTGCGGAAAGTGGACTTTTCCGCTCGCTAGGAGAAAACACATTATTTGAAATATTTCTTTTGATAGATAGCAAACAAGTATGGATCCATGATTACGATACCAAAAAGGGAATATACAGTATAGAGAATAAAATATTCCATTTATTTTAGGTAATACAAATAAATCATGTCCAATAAATTGCGGAAGAGGAGTGGGAGGCGGAACCTTGATTAATGGCCTTATTTATTGTCGTGGTCCACAAGAACAATATAATAGTTTAGCTAAATTGATGAATGATTCTACGTGGAGCTATAATAATTTATTACAATACTTCAAAAATACTGAAAATTTCCATTGGACCAATCCGGACGCACCAATAAGCATATCCAGTCACGGTAAATATGGTTTATTGAATGTTCAACATGACATCCAAGATAAAATATTTAGCAAACCATATATTGAAGCAAATAAGGAATTAGGTTATTCTTTAATCGATTATAATGGACCTGAGATGGTAGGTACCTCTTTCCTTCAGCGAAATACTAAATTTGGCAAAAGACAAGATTTCGGAAAAGTGTTTATAACACCTTTTCTAGGTAGATCTAGCTTGGAAGTTACTGCAAAAAGTTATGTAATAAAAATTGAAATTAACAATGTTACTAAGAGTGCCGAGAGTGTTTTGTTCACTAAAGATGGGACAACATATCGAGCCAAAGCTTCAAACGAGGTCATATTATCCGCTGGAAACATAGCTAGTCCTCAAATTCTGATGCTTTCGGGCGTAGGACCAAAAGATCATTTAAATGCTTTAGGCATTGATGTAATTCAAAATTTAGAAGTAGGAAGTCAGTACAAAGATCACGTTACTGCATTAATACCATTTTCTACAAATATTAAATTTCATCAAAAACCTTTTCCTGAAAAATTATCAAATTATTTACATGGTTTCGGAGATTTAACAGTTTCGACATACTCCCAAACTATAGGTTTCTTTCAAACAAATAGAAATCACAGTGACATACCCGAGTTTGAAACGCTTTGCTTTGTTACCCAAAACCTCACTGCGACAATGCAAAGGAAAGTTGAAACTGTTCAAAATGCAAATCTCTTATTTGGATTAACATATTACGGTACCAAGTCTTCTGGTACTCTCCGATTAAAAAGCAATAACTCTTATGAGTATCCATTGATTAATCCCAATTTACTTTCCGACACAAATAATGAGGACATAGATGGATTTTACAACAGTTTGCAATATCTTTTTGAGCTCATGAATACCAAAACATATCAAAAGTACAAGGCAAAGTTTTCGGGTGAACGTCTATTGGCTTGTGCAGCTTATCAGTTTGATTCCAAAGATTACTGGAAATGCTATTTAAGACAAAGTAGTATACCTGAACTGCACATGACAAGTACTTGTACTATGGGCACCGATCCAACAAAGGGAGCAGTGGTAGATTCAAATTTAAAAGTATTTGGAATTGGAAAACTTCGAGTCGTCGATTACAGCGTATTTCCTGAACCTATAGTAGGACATTCGACTATTCCATGTGCTACAGCAGCCGAAAAAATTAGTGATGTTATTAAAATTGATTATGGTAAACCTGTATTTTTAGACTAAATATTAAAATAGCTCATACCACAAAAACTGCTCTTTTATTTCTTTGCTTTTATTTCAACTTTCCAGACAATTGGGATTTCAAATTAAAATTTTAGCGCTACCGCTGGTAGACAAATGGAGTATTTGATTTATAACCTTTTAGGTAGGTACTTATTTTTCCATAACTATGAATGTCATTCTTTACTTTGTTTATTTCGTGTTTAGAGTATTTAAAGGGTGGTTCAGGCCCTTTAAACGTTGTTAAAACTTTGATTCGGATGGCTTTTACCTTTTATTAATGTCCATCTATTCAATAATAATTATTATATACATATTGCGAAAAAGCCTATTGAACCGTGCTGATTACACAAGTACGATAAGGAAAATATGAGAAAAACAGCTTGAAAGAGAGAGAAAGAATAATTGTGCGCCCGCATCGAGGTGTGTACTTAGTTCCAGAGGCTGGCCGAATGTTGATTGCCCCATTGGATTGGTTTATTTGAGTACTCAATTCATTAAAATTATGTTTACCTTTAGAATGGATTTTTATTTCAATTCTTTCAAGAAGTTTATATTTTATGTTTAGAATGGGTGTAGGTACTTACTTATTTTATTTTTTCATTTTCTTTATTAATGGAAGGGATTTTTAGTTTATTAATTATGGTTCTCTCAAGAAATACTATTTTATTTTTATGTTACAATGGCTAAAATAATATCCTGGAACGCTACCGAAGCGTCGAAATAAAAAATAAAAAACATTATTGTGGTTTGATTCCCAAAAATAAGAGAAAAAATAATATCCTTTTGTAGTTGGAAATTAATTGTCAATTCGGTCAGAAACGATCAAGTTGAAAAAAACTCCTTCCATGTTGAATACTACCAACTAGTGAATTCTCTCTGTAAAGGACAATGTTGCCGGTTGAAAGTGTTAAGTTTTACCCACTGTGCATGACTTCGAAAAAAAAGTCAACGATAACGAGACAAAAATATCATTTGTACCAATTAATCTGCGCTTCTGGCAACAGCGGTTAAAATAGTGAGGCAAACAACATTCGGTCAGCCTCTGGAACTAAGTACAGCTCTCTTTCAAGCTGTTTTTCTCATATTTTACCTGTCGTACTTGTGTAATCAGAATGGTTCGATAAGCTTTTTCGCAATCTGTATATATACAATATATACAATAAAATATATATAATGAATGACATCTTCTTATAAACAAAGGCCGTAAGTTTTCGGTCTGTCTCCAGACAAGCGCTCTAAAATAATTTTAGGAAAAAGTTGTCAGAGCTGGAACATACTTCCAAAACTGAGTTAAAATGTGTAGATTACAAGATAAAATTGTCAATAAAACTTTGTGGTTGCTTAAACGCAAGATAGCACCATCATTAACCTACAGGAGATAATTGGTAATTGACTGTAAAATCTCCAAGTTCTGCATCCGTTACCGTAAAACTGGATGTGGTTACAGTTTTAAAATTAAATTGATGATAAATGTGTTTATCAATCATAAACCTGGAGTAGGTAGTTCTATATAAATTCACAGCAACTTGGTTTTACTTCTGGTAAATCGGCAGAACTCAGTTTGTTAACTTATGTTGATTTTCTGTCTAAAGGGGATTACAAGTTGATTCAATTTATTCTAACTTTTCCAAGGTCCTTCACAGGAGTTAGCCATGAGCTTTGGGTCCAGATCTACTTAATTGACAGAACTCAACAGGTACGAGTAAATCATTTCTATTCTCATGCATTTTCTGTTACTTCGGGTCTCATATGGAGAGGGAAAAAAGAAGGAAGTGGGAAGTTAGAAAACAACCCATGGGGAAAGGCGTATGAGATAGCGGTGAAAAGAATGGGTGGAAATAGAAACGTGGTGCTAGTGGAAGATTGGGAGAAAGATATTATAGAGAAATAGTTCACATGTGTAGGAGGAGAAGTGGAGGGCAGGATTCGGGAAGCCTAGAATACTAGGGAGATAGGGAAAATGAGAGGGATAAGGCCAGTAGAGAAGTGGGAAGTAGAGGTGGGGGGGGGGGGAGAAATGTTTAAGTAAGGAAAGCCCCAGGGATAGATGGCATGAGAGGTGATACGGTGAAGAGGCTGTTGGATGACAATGGGGAGTACTTTTTGGAACTATTCAACAGGATACTGAGGGAGGAAAAGTTCCCGGAAAGGTGGAAGGTGGCCCAGGGTGATCCTTGTGAAGAAGACGGGTAGGGATGAGAAGCGGGCGGGGGACTATAGAGGCCCATCAGTCTGCTGTGTAATTTGGGTAAATTGCTGGAGCAGATAATAAAGGTTAGGATTGAGGAGGAAGTTGGTAGGAATGGGAGTTTTAAGGAAAACCAGCATAAGTTTGTAGAAGGGAAATCTTGCATCTCAACGCTGTGCAGGGTGGTGGACTTGGTGAAAAGGGCTAGGCAGGGTAGCTGTAGGAGTAAGAAATTGGCCCTACTCGTGTTCTTCGACGTAGGGAACGCGTTCAACAGAGTCAGTAAACGGGCGTTGTTGAGCGCATTGATAAAGATTGGGGTAGGGTAGGAGCCAGTTAATCTAGTAGATGACTATCTGACGTGGCGTGCGATAGTTGACACTAGAGGGAGAAGATATGGGACGGAGATTGGAGAGCCCCAGGGTTCGGTTCTGGGACCGACGCATTGGAAGTGAGTAAGCCACCAAAAAATTCCAAAGAAAAAATCATTATCAAAACAACTAAAATCATCTCAAATTGGATTGCAATTTCTTCTTCATACTGATATGGCCAGATTTACCTGTCTGACAACCTTGTTGATAACATTAACCAAATAAAAGAATGTTTTTTAAGTTAAGTTGAGAAAAATATCTGTTCCAAGATTTGGAAACAAAATTGATTATTCAATCGACCAATCAATGGAGGATAATACTCCTCAAAATATTTATTTGCATAAAAATTTTCGAACCGAATAAACCTCGAACATTGATAAATTTTAATAATTTTGCCATAACCTCCTCAAGCATGCTGCTAACAACCCTCCGCATTCGTCGTCGGTCTGTTACCAAGCTACCCGCTTTCGGAATCTATGACAAAATTATCGCAAATTACCAATGTCCTTGGTATATTATAGCTGATAATATTGCAGTTACAAACAAAAGTATAAGTTGTAGAAGAAAATTGTTTCAGTTCAGTACTTTTTGAATTACTTACTCCTAGTAAAGTGGTAATTTCACAAAAATAAAGTCATAATATTTTTAATTGTCTATACTAAACGATTTTTTTAAATAATAAATTATTAATGACCATAATCTACACATATCATTTGAAATTTTAATGTATTATCTAGTATATAATGGAGGAGAATAACGAAAAAAAAGTATGTGGTACCTATATGGAAACAGTATGAAATACTGGAAGTTATGTTATTTTTTATCGTCACTCAGTCTTTTGGTTGAAACGACCAAAATTCATAGTCATGATGAAGCAAATTTAAATTATTTCGTTGATCTAATTAACAATGGTGTTCAAGAAGCTGTAAATTATGTATTACCTACAGATGCCCGCATGTACGAACCTACAGATACTCTTATAAATGGTAAATATACCTATTTATTTAAATCATTTTCAAAAGCTAAGGAAGCCATTTCACGAGTGGTGCATAGAGATACTACAGATAGAGGCAACAAGCCAGCTCAGAGCCCATCAGCATATAAGAGAGAGATAGAAAGTCGGTGGCTTAGGCTGTCTTTCTCTAATAGCGCAAATGCTTTATACACAGACAAAGGCAGATAAACCTCTGACCGTCTGTCTCTTTCTCTATAACCAGAGTTCCCACTTACACAGTGACCTATGGCTTGTTCCCTCTATCTGTTATTTCCTCTATGGTGATCTAAGGGCAATGTGATGCTGCTTACGATCACCACAAAACCCTTGTAAAATGTGAAAATAACATTGCAGTTTTTGATTGTTTTTTTTTAGAATATGGAACCTACGATTTTATTATAATTGGTGCAGGATCAAGTGGCACTATCGTAGCTAATCGATTGTCTGAAATAACGTCATGGAAAATTCTCTTAATAGAAGCTGGAGACTTTTCTGATGGAGGCTTAATAGATATTCCTGCTTATTATAACTATCACTCCAAATCTAAATATAATTGGGCATATACGTCTATTCCTCAAAAAAATGCATGTCTTGGTGAGATAATATATAAATTTTAATTGAAAAAATATTGTTACGTCCGACCTATTTTCAACTGTTTCGGAAATATCAAAAGTGTTTTCAGATTTTCTTAGCTAAATACTAATCTGATATAGAAACGTCTTCTAGCGTTACTCAACATCTTGCAAGCTGGATTCACTTTTTTACGTCATGTAAGTCGAGGGGTTTAGCTTTTTATACTTACAATACTTTTGATATACCCCCACAAAAATTAGTCTAATGCATGGTGTCAGATCGGGAGATCGCGCTGTCTATTCTATCGATCAGCGCCTCCCTATCCACCGATTTGGTAATGGGGCGTGCCCCATCTTGCTGAAACCATATTGTATTAGCAGAAACTTGTGGGATTACTGGATCAGGATAAAAGTTTGTCAATTTTGACAGGACAATATTTTGGAGCAGTTCTAAATATTTATTTCCATTCATGTTGCCATCTATGAAACCTACGATATGATTTCCAATAATTCTTTCATCTTCTAATTTGATCTCATTGTTATCTATCATTGCCATCATTTGTTCAGAAAAATACGTTCTCCTATCGATATCGTCTTCCATGAGCTCTATTTTATATATAGGGATGTATTTTACTTTCCTTTAATAATCAAAAAAGTTATGTGAGATTAACGTTGAACAGTGGGACTGCTTAACGACCAGAATTCTGTAAGTTTTCTTGAAAAACATAATATTTCCGAAGCATTGAAGATAGGTATTGGATATTGTACATGATTTATGTCTAGAATTTCCTGAAGAATTCAAAAAATAAATAATAAACAGTGGGTTGCATTTAAAATAAGAAAGTTGGTATTGGTCACTGTCACATGACAAATCCTATATAACTTTTTATGAAAAAAATGCGCTTTTAAGAATACAAATCGACGTGTCCAAGCGTTTTTCCCAAGACGCCTTCATTTATTCGTTATCGAATAAATGTTAAAATCTTTAAATTTTCTAAATGTATCACAGCTTATACGGGAGTCAAATTTGTTACTAATTTATAAAATCGTAAATAATCAGGCTCCATCATATTTTAATACATATTTCAATAAAAGATCTTCGAATATGAATTACAACTTAAGGACAAAAGATAATTAGGAAATTGAAAGATTTAACTCTGCAATAATGGAGAAAACATTATTTATAGAAGGCTTAAGGTTGTATAATAGTCTACCACTGAGTGTCAAGACTTCTACTAGTGTAAAACACTTCAGGTCAAGATTAAGGCAAATTTATTTTGTGAATTGATACTTGTATCTTTTTAAATTTTTGTAATTTGTAATCTGTTTGTTATGTTATAGCTTATTATTAGCTAAATAAAGTGTATTCTATATTGTTTGCAACACTATGGCCCATTAATAAAAATAATTTGTTTCGAAGACGGGCTACTCAATCGTGCAAGAATGACAAAATCATTTGCGTCGCAGCGACTTATATTGTTTTATACACAAAGTTAAAGAAAAAGAAGAGTAGATTGTGGATTCGACCTTAGGCGTGAAACTTTAGATTACCCAAGTTTAGAAATAAGTCTTTATAACATGTGAAAACTACCATTTCACTAGTTTACCGCCAGCACTATCGGTTTTCTTCTTTTTCACCCCATTCTTTGCATAGGTTCTCAAGTTTCTGAATTTTTTGTAGGTCTCATCACTTGATATACCAAATTCTTCGGCGATAACTGCCCATCCATCTTTTTTAGCATTTCTGTCTGTCTGTCTATAAATTCCGGTTTCCACATTCTACTCAGGATGTAAATGTATTTCATTAATAAACTCAATAATTTTTTCATTCATTTATACACTATAACCTCCAAAATTTTCATTACAGCAACAACAAACGAACACCAAAACAAAGTAAAATTACAGAGTATTTTCGCTGGCCAAGCGATCGTCCGGCAACTCTTGCTGCAACCAATTAAATGAATAGGCAACACAAAAAATGTATAGCTATGTGGCCGGGACACACTGCAAATTTTCCTAGTCTGGCTGTTATTGCTGGCAATGTTGCCAGTCTCTGTGTTGCAGCTACATATTGCATTAAAAATATTTCCCGTTTAGAAGCACCTTAATTAGCAAATCTGCATTCATTAATACTTCTTCATATTTCTACAATATTTTTGATGTTTCTTTATAGTATAAACATGTGATATTGGTGTTTTCGTCTCTATATATCTTGAAATAAGAATAAAAGATTCTATTTATTTTAGGTGATACAAATAAATCATGTTCTGTAACTTGCGGAAAAGGAGTGGGAGGTGGAACCTTGATTAATGGCCTTATTTCCTGTCGTGGTCCACAGGAACAATATAATAGTTTAGCTAAATTGATGAATGATTCTACGTGGAGCTATAATAATTTATTGCAATACTTCAAAAAGACTGAAAATTTCCAGTGGACCATTCCGAACGCACCAATAAGTATATCCAGTCACGGTAAATATGGTTTATTAAATGTTCAACAAGGTATCCAAGAAAAAATATTCAGCAAACCATATATTGAAGCAAATAAGGAATTAGGTTATTCTTTAATCGATTATAATGGACCTGAGATGGTGGGTACCTCTTTCCTTCAGCGATTTACTAAATTCGGCAAAAGACAAGATTTCGGAAAAGTGTTTATAACACCTTTTCTAGGCAGATCTAGCTTGGAAGTTACTGCAAAAAGTTATGTCATAAAAATTGAAATTAACAATGTTACTAAGAGTGCCGAGAGTGTTTTGTTTACTAAAGATGGGACAACATATCGAGTCAAAGTTTCAAACGAGGTCATATTATCAGCGGGAAGTATAGCTAGTCCTCAAATACTGATGCTTTCGGGCGTAGGACCAAAAGATCATTTAAATGCATTAGGCATTGATGTAATTCAAAATTTAGAAGTGGGAAGTCAGTTCAAAGATCACGTTGCTGCAGATATACCATTTTCTACAAATATTAAATTTCACCAACTATCTTTTCCTGAAAAGTTATCAAATTATTTACATGGTTTCGGTGATTTAACATCTCCGACATATTCTGAATCTGTAGGTTTTTTTCCAATAAATAGAAATTACAGTGGCATACCCGAAATTGAAATTTTCTCCGTTATACGCCAAAACCTCAATGCGACAATGCAGAGGAAAGTTGAAACTGTTCAAAATGCAAATCTCTCAATTGTATTAACATATTTCGGTACTAAGTCTTCTGGTACTCTCCGATTAAAAAGCAGTAACTCTTATGAGTATCCATTGATTAATCCCAATTTACTTTCCGACTCAAATAATGAGGACATAGATGGATTTTACAACAGTTTGCAATATCTTTTTGAGCTCATGAATACCAAAACATATCAAAAGTACAAGGCAAAGTTTTCGGGTGAACGTCTATCGGCTTGTGCAGCTTATCAGTTTGATTCCAAAGATTACTGGAAATGCTATTTAAGACAAGGTAGTGCACCTGGACTGCACATGACAAGTACTTGCACTATGGGCACCGATCCATCAAAGGGAGCAGTGGTAGATTCAAATTTAAAAGTATTTGGAATTGGAAAACTTCGAGTTGTCGATTCCAGCGTTTTTCCTGAACCTATAGTAGGACATTCGACCATTCCATGTGCTGCAATAGCTGAAAAAATTTGTGATGTTATTAAAATTGATTATGGTAAACCTGTATTTTTAGACTAAATATTAAAATAGCTCATAGACACAAAAAATGTTCTTTTATTTCTTTGCTTTTATTTCAACTAACCAGGCAATTACGATTTCAAATTAATATTTTAGCGCTACCAGTGGAGTTTTGATTTATAACCTTTCAGGTACCTACCTACTTCTTTTTCCATAATTATGAATCTCATTATTCACTTTGTTCACTTCGTGTTTATATAGGATATTTGAAGGGTGGCTTAGGCCATTTAAACGTTGTTAAAACTGTTATTCAGATGGCTTTTACCTTTTATTAATGTTCATATATTCAATAATCATTATTATATTTAGATAAGTCTTAATAGGATAAGATTGATCTTTTTATAAAAATGTGTCAATATGTTAAGCTAAAAATTTGTATATAATTGAACTATCAAATGTGATAGATTATGAACTTTATTGTCAATTATTTTATAAAAAAAATTAAAGAATAAAGCCTCATTCAAATGATAATTTGGGTCCTAAGCTGAAATAAACCAATAATAGTATATTACGTAACGTGTGTGGTAAGAAGCATTTTACGCACGAATGGAAAAGTTACGCGTAGTGGCGTGTGCGTAATTCCGTGAGTGCGTAAAATGCTTTACAACACGAGTTACGTACTATACTTTACCTACGACTTACTTGTACTTGTATTTTTTATAAGAAACATAAGAATTAACAGCTATATAATTAGAGGTGCTTGGTAAACTCCATCTCTATTACTCCATTACCAGTGAAAGAAGCACATTAAAGAACTAACGTTTAATCATTATTAATATATTGTTGATAATCGAAAGTCCATTTTTCAATTATAATCAATACATATACTTAGCCCTTTAGGCTTTTCATAGTTAAACGTGGCCATATCGAATGTTTTCAAATAGTAAATTTTGAATAGAATAGTGACATCTATTGACAGTTGCTAAGATGTTGCTAGAGAAGCCGTGCGATTTACTTTACAGCTGTGCGTTTTTTTTTACAATGCGTAATAGTCGTCATTACATTGATACCGACTGTGTGTTATTAACTGATTACAGGGGGGGTTGTAGGTAAAAAAGTTTAAATTGAAAATAAGGGTATTCTGAAAAAATAATATAAATAAGTAGAGGTTTTTTTTTGGAAAAATTTAGTAAGGAATGTAAAATAATTTTTTATATACAGAAAATATATATAAATTAAAGAAATGAAATTAAATAGAGAAGTTCAAAATTATGGAAATATGAATGGGAATAAAAAATACATTGGATGAATTAATATATTAGAAGCTATTCACATAATTTAAGAAAAAAAATAGGATAATAGACAATGGAGGAAAGAAATAGAGAAATAAATTTCAAATAATTCAAATTGGACATTAATTTAAAATATCATAATTAAAAAAAATTAGAATCACGACCTGAGTAAGATCAACAGCCTGGGGAAAGAATATAAAAATATTATCCTAAAAAAGAAAATCAATACAAAATATACATATAATATAAATAATGACATCTTCTTATAAACAAAGGCCGAAAGTTTTCGGTCTGTCTCCAGACAAGCGCTCTGCAATCCGATCCTCATCAAGTGCGATTGGAGAACTCCACATTTTAGGCGGATACATTATTAAAAATATGCAAAGTTTTGTTCTTGCAAAGCAGGAGATGATGGCCGATCCGATGTAAACACATTTCAGCTTCTCTAATCTTTTTAACCAGGTAGGTTATTGTGAATGAACTAATTAACTCAAAAATAATTTCAGGAAAAAGTTGTCAGAGCTGGAACATGTTTCCAAAACTGATTGTGGAATTTTGAGAACATCTGTCATTTTAAATTAGAAAATTTCTTGTGCAATATTTAGTTCAAGTTATGGAACAATTCAAATTGTTAAGTCTAAAATTGAAAAATGTTTAAAAAATTGTCTACCCTGTCAAATAGTCGGAAAAAATAGAACAGGTTCTATTTTCTAAAAAATTTGATTTATTGTATTTCACGATGGAAATGTTCTATGAAAATCCCGTATGAATGTCATTAATCTTGATAATTTGTGGTGATGTGGTGATGTATTAAAGTGGTAGAAAAATATTTCTTGGAATAAACTAGAGATTGGAATGTTAATTGAGGAAATCTCAGAACATGCTTGTTTGTACAATAAAAAACACAGAGATTACCATAACAAATACTTGAGGAGCTTAGCCGTAGAATCTGTAGTGGCAAAGTTAGACATCATTAGACCGTTTCATTAACCACTTATTTTGCCAAATCCCATTCCCCTCTGTTTTAAAGTTAATATTCGCTTAGTGACATGAGCAGCCGTGAAAATTAATAAATATTTTAAATTTTCGGGTTCCATAACTAACGACATTTTTGAATTTGAAAAGTTTATATTTATTTCATCATCAAAACTTGAACTAAATATTGTTCAATAAATTGGAATAGTCTAAAATAGCTTATATAAAACAGTTGGCCAATATTTCACACAAGAAATCTATTCCAAATATTGTTCCAAAAGTTGGACTAAATATTGCACAAAATTGTCTAATCTAAAACGACCTTTACAGATTCGTAAATATTTACGGGCTAGACATATGTCACTGTAAGCAGTACAGGGTGTGGTACAGAGCGTTGTATTATTATTATTATTATCATTTTTCGTGTATTGTTAGTTAAAAAGTTGTAGAGTTTTTTTAAGTGTTTATTAAGTTTTTAATGGCCGTTTGCACCAATAGAAGCATTAGCTTAGAATAGCTATGGCGAGTTTAAAATTTAAGGGTCGCTTAGTTAAAGTTCAGTTGCACCAATGTTTTTGCTCTGCTTCTTAACTAAGTGTTTAATACATTTGTCAACCTCGCTATAAGTTGAGTTTTATTTATTTCTCTATATGGTTTCTAGCGACTTCTCGTTTTTGTGGTTTGAAATATCGTATTAAAAGCTGTTAAAAGTCAATTCTTTGAAAATCAAAGGATTTTATTCTTGTTTTTTAAATAAGAAAATTGTTTATAATGGAAAACACAGTAAAAAATAAAAAAAAAGATCGGCAAATTATACAGTTCGGGAAAAAGAATTGCCTGTCTGGGCTTACAAATTGTCCGGATGCTCAAAAGAATATTATAGCATTTCTATAGATACCAGCTGCAAAACAGTTGGCTTGGTCAAG
Organism: Galerucella pusilla; assembly: GCA_910591695.1. Classification (NCBI taxonomy): domain Eukaryota; kingdom Metazoa; phylum Arthropoda; class Insecta; order Coleoptera; family Chrysomelidae; genus Galerucella; species Galerucella pusilla. The sequence goes on from CAJUYI010000511.1 coordinate 46,134, forward strand.
CGAAACCTTTGGAAAAAGGTTTTTCCATCCAATTTTTCATAATAGTTTTTACGGTTGTACCGTCTTCTTGGATATCCATTTTCAAGAATATCCAATAGGTACACATTATCCTCCATAAACATCCTTCTCCAAAAATAAAAACACTTGAAATTGTAAGACGGAATCAGAAAACCCGAAAACAGAAAAATCATTGACATAATAGGTTTGTTCCCGTAGCAAGTTCCTAACTGTTATTGACATATTGAGTCTGCGCAGTATCCGAGTTCAGGCTCTGCCGGAACGCTTTTTTAATTCAAAACTCTTCAATAAAATATAAGTATTGTAATCGAAAACGATGAGCCTTTGTTCAAATTCTGGTGCTAATTATCACAGAAATCCATGCACCTGAATTGGAAAAATAAATAAATAAAATAATTGATTTTAAAATGTAAATAACAATTTTCCACGTGGTGACCCGTCAAAGTTTGAAGCAGCAAAGCGCAAGCTATCGAAGTGGGAGCTCTTTCGAAGATTAAAATCCCGTCCACACTGAACGATAACGAACAAGTATTTTCTTTGATGCACCGCCTTCCTCTCGATCTTTTTTTAACACGAACAAGCAAACGTTCGCTCGCTCGCTAGCCCGTACCAACGAACATGTTAATGTTCGTTTCCCGTACTCACCAGAAGATTATTGATGCAGAATGCTCGCTCGCTCGCTCTTGTTCGCTCGTGCTCGCTTTTTTGGTGAATACGCACCTTTACAGATTCTGAAGCTTATAGGTAAATTCTCAGAATCCCTACATGAGTTAAAATGTGTCTATATAAACAATGAATTAACAGAAATGATATTTCAGAATCAGTAGATCTGTGGTTAGGACACGTACGTTTTTTGAAATTCATTGAAAAAATTAATTTCTTAGTTGAAAGTTGGCTATCTTTCTTGGTTTCAATTTAAATCTTAGTTGGTTAGTTTCTTGCTTGAACACCTACATTACATTACATGGTTTTGTTCATTTAAATTTTAATAATTCCTTGCATGAATCCACCTGAAATCCATCAATATTCAATAATCCGGTTTCGGTCAGATTTCGAACAAAGTTAGATTACAAGATAAATTTTCAATAAAACTTTGTGGTTACTTAAACGCAAGATATTACCGTCATAAACCTTGTACAGGAGATAATTGATAATTGACTGTAAAATCTCAAGTTCTGCAACCATTACCGTAAAACTGGATGTGGTTATAGCTTTAAAATATGTCGCATTCTTAACAATTTGTTTTATCTAGAAGAATAGAAAACTATTTGTATTTTAAATTGATGAAAAATGTGTTTATCAGTCATAAACCTGAAGTAGATAGTTCTATATAAATTCACAGCAATTTGGTTTCACTTCTGGTAAATCGGCAGAATTGAGTTTGTCAACGTCAACTTATGTTGATTTTCTGATGTCCAAAGGTTTGGAAAATGCGACTAAAAAATGATTCAATTCACTCTGACTTTTCCAAGGCCTTCGAGAGGAGTTAACCATGAGCTTTTGGTCCAGAGCTACTTAATTAACAGGTACGAGTAAATCATTACTATTCTCCTGCATTTTCTGTTACTTCAGCTTTCATTTGGGTCCATCACTTTTTAATCTCTCTATCAACGATATTACCAACTGTTTTCATGTGAGCAGTGCTCTTCTGTTTGCAGCTCTATATTTCATATTTTATCGTGAACTAACGTGAACTTACGCATAAGCCACAAACATTTTCAAAGAAAAAATCATTATCAAAGAGACTTAAATCATCTCAAATTGGATTGCAATTTCTTATTCATACCGATATGGCCAGATTTACCTGGCAGACAACCTCCTTGATAAGATTAAGAGAATGCTTTTTAAGTTAAGTTAAAAAAATGTCGGTTCCAAGGTTTGGAAACAAAATTGATTATTCAATCGACCAATTAATGGAGGATAATACTCCTTAAAGTATTTATTTGCATAAAAATTATCGTACCGAATAAACCTCGAACATTGATAAATTTTAATAATTTTGCCATAACTTCCTCAAGCATGGTGCTTTAAGGTAACAACCCTCCGCATTCGTCGTCGGTCTGTTACCAGACAACACGCTTTCGGAGTCTATGACAAAATTATCGCAAATTATACATGCCCTTGGTATATTATAGCTGATAATATTGTAGTTACAAACAAAAGTATAAGTTGTAGACAAAAATTGTTTCAGTTCAGTACTTTTTGAATGACTTACTCCTGGTAAACTGGTAATTCCACAAAAATAAAAATATAATATTTTTAATTGTCTATAACGAATTTTTTAAATAATAAATTATTAATGACCATAATCTACACATATCATTTGAAATTTTAATGTATTATCTACTATATAATGGAGGAGAATAACGAAAAAAAAAGTATGTGGTACCTATATGGAAACAGTATGAAATACTGGAAGTTTTGTTATTTTTTATCGTCACTAAGTCTTTTGGTTGAAACGACCAAAATCCATAGCGATGATAAAGCAAATTTAAATTATTTCGTTGATCTAATTAACACTGGTGTTCAAGAAGCTGAAAATTATGTATTACCTACAGATGCCCGCATGTACGAACCTACAGATACTCTTATAAATGGTAAATATACCTATTTATTTAAATTATTTTCAAAAGCTAAGAAAGCCATTTGACAAGTGGTGCATAGAAATACTACAGATAGAGGCAACAAGCCAGCTCAGAGCCCATCAGCATATAAGAGAGATAGAAGGTCGGTGGCTTAGGCTGTCTTTCTCTAATAGCGCAAATGCTTTATACACAGACAAAGGCAGATAAACCTCTGACCGTCTGTCTCTTTCCCTATAACCGGTGTTCCCACTTACACAGTGACCTATGGCTTGTTCCCTCTATCTGTTATTACCTCTATGGTGATCTGAGGGCAATGTGATGCTGCTTACGATCACCACAAAACCCTTGTTTTGTTTTGTTGTGATTGTTTTTTTTAGAGTATGGAACCTATGATTTTATTATAATTGGTGCAGGAGCAAGTGGCAGTGTCCTAGCAAATCGTTTGTCTGAAATAACGTCATGGAAAATTCTCTTAATAGAAGCCGGAGACTTTTCTGATGGAGGCTTAATAGATATTCCTGCTTATTATAACTATCACTCCAAATCTAAATATAATTGGGCATATACGTCTATTCCCCAAAAAAATGCATGTCTTGGTGAGAAAATATAAATAATTTATTCAAAAAAATATTGTTACATCGGACCTATCTTGAACTGTTTCGGAAATATCAAAAGTGTTTTCAGATTATTAACATTAAAAAAAGATGATAATTTTATTTCACAGATTCGCCACATATTATTCTAAAAACCTAAAAGTAATACTGATTATTCCTCAATAATAAAAAAATAGGAAAATATTAATGTCAACGAAGGAAATGTTCAAAATCCTGGCCGCGAACGTGTTAGCTACATGCTAATCTGGTATAGAAACGTCTTCTAACGTTAGAACCTCCGTACACGAGCCACATTTTGCGGTCGACCCGACCACAGAATTGCCGTCGCGTTTCGGCGAACTCAAGCTACCCATAAGAAACACTGTACCATACGTACACGGGCGTTCACTGCAGTCAAAACGGGCATCTGCAGTCTACTTGCAGTCGATCTCCGCCGACTGCCGCCGAGTAGTCGCTCTGCATCCGCCGTTCACGAACCACAATTCTTGTGGTCGTATGAACCGCGTTGCGCCGTGGCGTTCGAAGTCTACTGACTACATAATTTAATTTATCAAATTACCCACCTTAAAGTAATTGCAAGTCTCTCTTCATCTGGAAAACTTTTTCTCATATTGATGTCACAACGTTCAATTTTTGGTTTTAAAATTCTGACTAATTCATCATATGAACAGATTGACATTCTAAAGTAATTATGAAATTTTTTGTCATCCTGCCGGAGTTTGCATAATAAATTATAAAAGTTTCCTTCCCGTCTTCGCGCAATCAAAAGTAGATGTATCCAAAGCGCTCGTGCCTTCCTACGTCTTCTCCTTCTCAACATAAGAAGTAGTAATGCTTCTTCTTCGAAATCCATATGGACTCTGGCAGGTGTTACCACAAAATATAGGATATATATCAACACCCTGTGATGTGGTTGCAGTCGCTTCAACTACACAAAAATGTCGCTGGTTCAACCGCAAGGTGTAGTTGACGTGAACATTTTTGTGGTTGTCTCGACTGCAAATATGTGGTCCGTGTACGGCCGCTCTTACTCAACATCTTGCAAACGGGATTCACATTTTTAAGTCGAGGAGTTTAGTTTTTTATACAATACTTTTGACATATTCCCACAAAAATTAGTCTAATGGCGTTAGATCGGTACATTCTATCGATCAGCGCCTCCTTATCCACCGATTTGGAAAAATTTGGCTCAGATACTGCCGGATATTGATTTGGTACTTTCCTTTAATATCCGAAAAATTGATGTGAGGTTAACGTTGAACAGTGGGGCTGCTTTCCGACCAGAATTATGTAAGTTTTCTTGAAACACATATTTCCGAAACAGTTGAAGATAGGTATAGCAAGGTATAGGATATTGTACATGAATTATGACTAGAATATTCTGAAGAACCCAAAAAATAAATAATAAACGTGGGCTGCATTCAGAATAAGAAAGTTGGTATTGGTCATACTGTCACATGACAAATCCTATATAGCTTTTTTTGAAAAAAATTGCGCATTTAAAAATACAAATCAACGTGTCCAAGCTTTTATTCGTTATCGAATTTATATATCTCCTCACCTCACCCACAAAATGCTGGAGTCCCTCAAGGATCAGTATTAAGCTCTACCCTATTCATCCTCACAATAAACGAACTCTGTGACAATTTTCCTGCACCCATAAAACACGTACAATATGCTGATGACCTAATTGTGTATTGCCATGGTAAATCGATCTCAGCAACTTGCAAACTCCTTCAAACCGCAGTAAACCTTCTACAAGATAGATCTACTCACTTTGGATTATCCTTATCCCAAAACAAATCCAAAATAATCAAGTTTTCAAGAAGAACATCTTCTCCTTTACCTCACATTTTCTTCAATAACATACCCCTGCCCATTGCGAATCAATGTAAAATTCTTGGAATAACCTTCGACTCCCGACTTAACTGGAAACACCATATCCATGAACTCAAAGACATCTGTATAAAAAGACTAAATATACTTAAAACCCTCAGTCACTTTCACTGGGGTTCCGACGAAATCGTATTATTAAGAGTATACAGAGCTCTCATCCGCTCAAAGCTTGATTATGGCTGCTTTATTTACATGTCTGCCACCAAATCTGTCACTGATTCACTGAACTCTGTACACAATACTGCTCTTCGTCTCTGCCTTGGTGCCTTTCGCTCTAGCCCTGCTGATAGTCTCCACATTGAAGCTAATGAGCTACCCATACCCCTAAGACGCCAATCACTACTCCTCTCATATGCTGCCTCAGTATCCTCCAATCCTCTCAATCCTGTTCACTCGCTTTTCACTACGACTAATCCCCCTACTTACCCTCGAACAATTATAAAATCTATCCCCCAAATACTCAATCCTTTACTCAAAGATACCGACCTTTCTCTGACCTCCCCGCTCCCTCTATCTTCTTCTCCACCTTGGACCAAAAATATCCCTACAATCGATACCTCACTTACCATTTATAATAAGCATGAATCTCCCACTGCACTTATAAAGAAAGCATTCCTAGAATTACTGCAAAAAAAACCTTATGATTTAATACTCTACACAGACGCTTCCAAAACTGACTCCGGAGTTGGTTGTGCAGTTTCCACGAAGCATGAACTCATAAGCTCCTTAACCCTACCTATAGTGTGTAGCGTTCACACAGGCGAGCTACAAAGCATTTTTCAAGCTTTCAAAAGCATCCACCTATCCCACAAAAATATTGCAATATGCACAGATTCCCTTTCCTCCATTCAGTCAATCAAGTCAATCTTCACTGACCACCCCATTGTCCAGAATATACACGACATCTATAAACTCTCGTTGCTCAAAATATAACAGTCTCTCTCATCTGGCTTCCATCTCACATCGGCATTGATGGTAACGAAACTGCGGACCGCCACGCGAAAGATGCTACCACTAATAACGACTCAACACACATTGTCCAACTCGCAACCGACCTGAAGATCCACTTCAAAAACGCTACACAAGATTCTTGGCGACACCTGTGGCGCAATAGTACGACAGCACTCCATGATATCCATCCATCCACTTCTCCTCTCTCCCTGAACTTCTTAACCCGGAGAGAGGCTACTACAATCAGAAGAATCCGAATCAGTCATACCAAACTCTCACACGGATATCTGATGTCTTCAGGAAATCGTCCCGTTTGCCATAGCTGTAACGATATTGTGACCGTTAAGCACATACTAACGGACTGCAAACAATTTGCTGCTATATACAAACAACTTGATCTTAGGCCCAACCTCAAGGAAATGCTTCACTGCCCTACCGAAATCAAGAAAGTCTTACAGTTCCTGAAAGCTACCAACCTATACTGCAAAATCTAATTTAAATATTTGTAAAAATTATGTAAATATTTGTATTTATTTTTTCTGTGCCAATGACCAGCGCTGTCGAGGCACGTTAAGCAAAAATAAAAAAAAAAAAAAAAAAAAAATACTTCTTCATATTTCTACAATATTTGATATTTGTAGGTGTTACAGTATCATGAATTATTCCTGAATATTTATGGGATTTTCGTGATTTTGTCTATATCTTAAAAAAAGAATAAATGATTCCATTTCTTTTAGGTAAAACAAATAAATCATGTTCCGTAACCTGCGGAAAAGGAGTGGGAGGCGGGACCTTGATTAATGGCCTTATTTACTGTCGTGGTCCACAAGAACAATATAATAGTTTAGCTAAATTGATGAATGATTCTACGTGGAGCTATAATAATTTATTGCAATACTTCAAAAAAACTGAAAATTTCCAATGGACCAATCCGGACGCACCAATAAGTATCTCCAATCACGGTAAATATGGTTTATTGAATGTTCAACATAATATCCAAGATAAAATATTTAGCAAACCATATATTAAAGGAAATGAGGAATTAGGTTATTCTTTAATCGATTATAATGGACCTGAGATGGTGGGAACCTCTTTCCTTCAGCGATTTACTAAATTCGGCAAAAGACAAGATTTCGGAAAAGTATTTATAACACCTTTTCTAGGCAGATCTAACTTGGAAGTTACTGCAAAAAGTTATGTAATAAAAATTGAAATTAATAATGTTACTAAGAGTGCCGAGAGTGTTTTGTTCACTAAAGATGGGACAACATATCGAGCCAAAGCTTCAAACGAGGTCATATTATCCGCTGGAAACATAGCTAGTCCTCAAATTCTGATGCTTTCGGGCGTAGGACCAAAAGATCATTTAAATGCCTTAGGCATTGATGTAATTCAAAATTTAGAAGTAGGAAGTCAGTACAAAGATCACGTTATTGCAAGTATACCATTTTCTACAACTATTAAATTTCTCCAAAAATCTTTTCCTGAAAAGTTATCAAATTATTTACATGGTTTCGGTGATTTAACATCTCCGACATATTCTGACACTGTAGGTTTTTTTCCAATAAATAGAAATCACGGTGGCATACCCGAATTTGAAATTTTCTGCATTGTTGGCCAAAACCTCACTGCGACAATGCAGAGGAAAGCTGAAACTGTTCAAAATGCAAATCTCTTATCTGTATTAACATATTTCGGTACTAAGTCTTCTGGTACTCTCCGATTAAAAAGCAATAGCTCTTATGAGTATCCATTGATAAATCCCAATTTACTTTCCGACTCAAATAATGAGGACATAGATGGATTTTACAACAGTTTGCAATATCTTTTTGAGCTCATGAATACCAAAACATATAAAAAGTACAAGGCAACGTTTTCGGGTGAACGTCTATCAGCTTGTGCCGCTTATCAGTTTAATTCCAAAGATTACTGGAAATGCTATTTAAGACAAGGTAGTGCACCTGGACTGCATATGACAAGTACTTGTACTATGGGCACCGATCCAACAAAAGGAGCAGTGGTAGATTCTAATTTAAAAATATTTGGAATTGGAAAACTTCGAGTTGTCGATTACAGCGTTTTTCCCGAACCAATAGTAGGACATTCGACTAGTCCATGTGCTGCAGTAGCTGAAAAAATTAGTGATGTTATTAAAATTGATTATGGTAAACCTGTATTTTTGGACTAAATAATTAAAATAGCTTATACCACAGAAACTGCTCTTTTATTTATTTGCTTTTATTTCAACTAACCAGACAATTGGGATTTCAAATTAAAATTTTAGCGCTACCGGTGGTAGACAGATGAAGTATTTGATTTATAACCTTTTACTTCTTTTTGCCATAACTATGAATTTCGTTTTTTACCATGCGCTTTCGGTCCAGAAATTCTATAAAAGCTCTTTACTTTTCGTTATTTAGGTCTCATCTTGATTATCGCTCATCTCTTTGGTCTTCTCACTACTTAACTCATATAAATAAGATTGAACAGATTCAAAAATCAAGGGTAAATGAAACTCAAAGTCCAAACCACAACTTTAATATTGATATTGTCCTCCAAAAGAACAAACCATATAGCTTAGCAACTAGTTTCGGTAAATTTTACCATCATCAGGCTTATGAAACATTTACTACTGGTGTAAAACCAATCAATTTCCCATCATCATCATTGCTGTAGGTATTAAAATGATTCGGAAAAGAAAAAGAAAAGGAGAAAGCTTATGCTAAAAAATATCCATGGCCATGGAAACTTAATTATAAAGAAGTATTAAGGAAGGAGGAATTTGTCTTATAAATTTTTCACATGAAAAAACAAATGGAAGACTTGGAAGAAATTTAAGGAAGTGTAGTTTCGAAAATTTTTTCGAGGTACTACAAAGTTGACTAAACTTATATATTAGTTTTAGCAACAGAAGAATAAGATGTTTTAAATTTACATCTGAAAAAGCCAAAAGGGAAGAATGTAAAGATATAATAAGAAATTGTAGTTTCAAAATTATGAGGGACCACTTAGATGACAAAATCAAAGTATTTAGCCTTAGCCACAAAAATTAATAATGTACTCATACAAATGAATACTATTATAAACATTGTTGAAAAATCTCAACAATAAATCCATTGGAAGGTTCAAATTATCGAAAATTTAGAAAACCAATATCACTTCTCCCAAATGGAGTACTACATGTGCATTAATCAATTTAAATCGTCGGGACGGAATCTAACTCTAATATTTTGGTCAATTCTTGATATACAGGGTGCGGCAGATAAACGGTCAATTAGAGATATCTCGAGAACTAAAGGTATCTGAAATATGAAAATTGGCATGAAGGGGTTTTGAATAATGAGCTATTCAATGAAAATATTGCCGTTACCATTCTACTTCCGGTTATACCGGAAGTCGCACATAACTTTGTAATTTTTAATGGAAGACCCTGTATATTTTTAGATTTTAGGAATATTTACGTTATTCTGAACATTTTTTGTTAATACTTTCCTATACCTATTTTGAACCGTTTTTGAGTTGTAATGTTTTTTATATGAAAATGACACTTTTTTACCATGTACATAAAATTCAATATCCTCTAATGTAATTTGAATAAAAGTTTAAATTTCTCAGGAACTATTAACCACATACCGCTTTATTGTTTACACTGTGAAGTTACCTTTTTTATTATACAGGGTGCTGTCAAAATTGGAATAAAAACGGAATCCACAATCTTCGCGTAATTCCTTTTTTTTCAAATGGGACACCCTGTATGTGATTATCAATTTTAGAAGAATACGTTGTCCACTATCGATATGTATTACTATTCCCTATACCTATCTCCTGCAGTTTTCAAATAAATCAGCTTTATACATTTTTGTCACAAAAAATTAATTTTCTTATAGGCTATGTGGTATTAATTTATTGAGTTAAACACTCGGTTAAACATTGAACAATTATACAGATACTATCAAAGATAATAAGGTACTGGCTTGTTAATTCAACAAATGTTCAAAGTGTTGCCCATCAACTTCCAAACATTTATAGACTCTCTTAAGGATGAATTTGGATGAGCTGCAAAATATCCCAGGATGTCTATTTGTAAATCCTCATTATCGACATGGGTCTTGAGCTTATTTCTTTTACTTTTAAACTGACCAAACTGGGAACAGTTGTGTGAATCATAATTAAATTTAAAAAAGCATCATTTGTATATTCTAAATGTGCCATTATTATTTTGTTAAGAAAATTAAGGGCAAACTATTATTATACCTTTCACACAACGGCATACAACAAGGTGACTATTAAACATAAACAATAACTGTCATTTGTCAGAATATTCCATAGGCGACTTGATAAATTAATTTTTTGTGACAAAAATGTATAAAGCTGATTTATTTGAAAACTGCTGGAGATAGGTATAGGGAATAGTAATACATATCGATAGTGGACAACGTATTCTTCTAAAATAAATAATCACATACAGGGTGTCCCATTTGAAAAAAAGGAATTACGCGAAGATTGTGGATTCCGTTTTTATTCCAATTTTGACAGCACCCTGTATAATAAAAAAGGTAACTTCACAGTGTAAACGATAAAGCGGTATGTGGTAAATAGTTCCTAAGAAATTTAAACTTTTATTCAAATTACATTAGAGGATATTGAATTTTATGTACATGGTAAAAAAGTGTCATTTTCATATAAAAAACATTACAACTCAAAAACGGTTCAAGATAGGTATAGGGAAGTATCAACAAAAAATCTTCAGAATAACGTAAATATTCCTAAAATCTAAAAATATACAGGGTCTTCCATTAAAAATTACAAAGTTATGTGCGACTTCCGGTATAACCGGAATTAGAATTGTTACGGCAATATTTTCATTGAATAGCTCATTATTCAAAACCCCTTCATGCCAATTTTCATATTTCAGATACCTTTAGTTCTCGAGATATCTCTAATTGACCGTTTATCTGCCGCACCCTGTATAGTTATTACTAAATGACCCTATGGTTAATTTTTATTTTTCTACTTCAACGTAGGTAATAGTCTGATTGGTTCATGATGTTATCATATTTTTTTATCTATTTTCCAATACACTATTGTACCAGACCAGACCAATTCTAATTGCTTAGCCTTGAATTGTATCATAAACATATTAGGGATCTTGTAGGTTCTTTAATAAATGATAATAAAAACTGTCATAACAAATTTATTAAGCGAATAAAATACATTGTTTATTGTTCGGTTTTCAATTAAAGTTAATTATTCAGTCATTGAATACAAAAATCTTTACTGGTGTATCCGTTGGCCATAAAAAGTTGGTTTGTGAGGGCAGTGGAAGTTCCTTAATATTTTTAAAATGTTCACCTAAAAGACAATTAAAATAACATACACTAATTTCTTTTCGACAAGATACATACTTATCAATTCCAAAAACGATCTTAAAGTCTCTGGATTTCTTTCTGTACAACAAAATATAAATTCCTGGACGCAACAATTTTCTTTTAGTAGTTTCAAAGCATTTACTAATGGTTCAAAGAGAGAATTATCGTAAACTATGTCAGCCGCTATAACTTTATGTATAACTCCTAGTTCTTTACAAGTATATGAGGTCACTTTCTCCCAAGGTAGATTTAAAATATATATTGAGTTCTTCTTATTAGTATACACGTACCTAAAATGTAAAAAATCACCACATGAAAGAGACGATAATTAGAGATTTTACTAAGTTACGTTTGAATGCTGAAAATGGGAACAGACAAAATGAATCCGACCGCAACCTGTCTCTAAGAGCATATTATAGAAAACTAAACATCCCACATAATTCTGAAGACGTCTCTTATCAAAAAATGAAAAAAACACATCAAAAATAATATGCAGACTTTATAATTTTAACCTACTCCCCCCTATGGTGTTCCTAAACATAAATACAAGAGGATTACATACATGTAAATACATATAAGCGTTGAGTGAAAAATAATTTTACTTTTAATTTTTACTGTGATCCAAATAAATAATTAAGTAATTCTGAATCGCAATATTTATGTTACAAAAACAGTTTTATTTCTGATGTTCTGTTTCCAATTGTTGTTAGTTGTTAAAATAAATGTTCATAATATTTTGTGTAACTATATAAAGTAATTACAAATACACGTATGTAAAACCTCTCACATCTACATAAAAACGCAAGATTGTACATGCCTGATTAGGTAAAAGTATATCAGGTGGTCATATATAGGAAAAATAGTGTACATAACTTGTGTGAAAAAGCACTCGTTACGTAATATACTATTTTTCACTCAACGATATAAGTGAAGAGTAAATCAAATCAGTTGAGAGTTTCACGGATAATTCCAATGTAAGATTAATTTAAAACTAAAACTAATAATATAAAACCATATAATGTAATGTAATGTGGATGTTCATGCAAGAAAGTAAAATTAAAATTAAGAAATATGGCCAACTTTCAACTAAGAAATTAATTTCTTTCATGAATTCAACACAACGCCTGCGACAAGCTCAATATTAACAGTGAAAAATTAAGTAGAAGAAAAAAACGTCGTGATTTTCAATCTCATCGTCTGGGCAATTGCCAACAGGATATAATAAGAAGAAAAATATAATCCCTCTTCCCTCTTCTACTTTAGACAATCTAAAAGGGAAGCTAGAAGAAGATGACACCAATGTAAATATTAGCCGGGCCACCCTCCATACAGTTTATTGGTAAAATGAGATTTACATATCCTAAAAATAACAGAAAAAGTGGTTATGATTGCCTGCAAAAGTGAAGACGATACACTTTGAGACAAATCACATTTCCATTCCAACCTTTCCCAGTACCTGGATAATGACTGACTGTTATCTCATACTATTAATCTCACCTGCTATCTAATTCTTTATAATCAGATGTTTCTTGAACCGAGCTATCCTCGTTGCTTTTACTGATTAAATTTAACTTAGTATTTTCAATTAATATTTTCAGCACTGCTTCGTTACAATCGGTGAGATAAATATTATTTATTGAGCAAACTTTTTTTAAAACCAATCCTGTTAAACCCACTCCTGAACCCAATTCCAAAATATTTTTATTTTCAAAGAGATTTTTGTTCTGTGTTATCCATTCTGATAATGCCAGCGATGCCTGAAATTAAAAATATTGTACCTACCTAAATCATAAAATGTTTTATTTAATTTTTTATATTGACCAAAATTACATAAACCATCACAAAATTTTATTCTGGTTAGGTATAGGTAGGTACCTGGTTATATCTGTGTCATTGGGGAATGAAATGAAAATAATATCATATTTATCAGAAAGCAACTAGGTATTATTCAAATAAATTATTCTCTGTAATATATAATAACAATTAATAATTTTCTAAACAATATTATTGTAAGTTAGTTGAGTAAATATTTTCGGGACACTCAGTATTTTTCAACTACATATTATGAGTCATACATTATTTACCTGCCAGGTTCTTAGACCGGTTGTACCATCTGATATGAAACTATTACTTTCCTTCAAGGTAATAACCTTGTTCCCATTACTGAATGAATAATGTTTGTAATTTTCTCTAAACGTGTCTTGTGTCCCCACCAAGCGACCATACGCTGAATAAAGATCGTCATGAATTACAGATTCCTCTAATCCCGTCGTATGTTGAATTTTATCTTCCAGTACATTTAAAAGATGTTTTAAAAACGTTTTTTGATAACTTATTTTTACCGGATATTTTAATACCAAATCAGAATTTACTGTTTTATTTAAAAGATGTTCTTGTAGGTCTTCTGTTAAAAATGACTCAAATATATTCTAAAAAAGTGTATAGGCATATTTTAATTTTTAGGTTAGAAACTTGATGAGCAAACTTACCTTCCAATCGAAGTATCTTAAGGGAGCAGCACATAAAAATTGCTTGGAAATTTCATCTATTTCTTTCAATATCAAATCTTTATTCATTTGTAATAGCAATACACAAAAAATAACTAAGGAAATAAGCTTGCAGACGATAAGTAAAAAGTATACAATTTAAGTACCATAAATATGCTGCAGGTGGCGGACTGGTTAAAGAGAAGCCATTTCTAATCCTTCGGATCCAATTATTATTTCTTAATTGGTAAAGTAACATACAATAACATCATAGACTTATGAATATTATATATTATAAGTCTATGAATAACATCAATCATTTACACCAATTACCGATGTATGTAAAAATATCTATAAATAATTACAACGAGTCCAGCTAAGCATCATCATAATAATATATTCAAACTTTATTTTTAAGAAGAAAGTTAGAATGTTAGAGCAATAATTACAAAGTTCTGCTTTCACCATCTCACTCCATATATGGAGACTATCCATGATTCCATAGTTGATTTATGACGACCTATAACTAGGTATATGAGCTGAGATGGTAAGAAAACTGACCCTTTAGATTAAAACCCGGCCGGAAGATGAAAAACCGGCCAGGTGGCAATCCTAATTAACCCATCAGGTAGGTATTAATACATTGATTCAAAAGATATACAGAGTGGTAACCACTTATGGAATAAAATTCTTTGTCATTATTTTAGAAAATTATAAAAAATGCCGAGACCCGCCAACTTTTGAATTGAGTTGTGCGTTATGCAAACATAAATGTAAATGTACAGGGTGATACACATACATAAAATACCTGATGTATTTGATTTTAATTCATTAAAATAAATGCTCAAAATGTTCTTCACCTAAGTTGTTGGCAATAGCACAGTCTCCTATAGAACTCCTCCCTTAACTTTGTTTAAAGTTTGAGGTGGAATATTCCGTATTTCTGTAGTTATCCTGTCTTTGAGGTCTACAATGCTAGTTGATTGTGTTGCATATACTTTGTTCTTGAGATAACCCCACAGAAAAAAATCTAACGGCGTAAGGTCTGGCGATCTAGCTGGCCACTCGATAGTACCTCTTCGTCCAATCCATTTATTGGGGAAGATTTCATCTAAATAAGTTCTTACCATTAAAGCATAATGAGGTGTTGCCCCGTCTTGCTGGAACCAAACATTTTCATTTGGTAAGCTATTCATGATTTTATTGATAATTTTGCAAAGATTTAATAAATTTTTAATTCGAATTGTGATTTTAAGGTTTGAAAAACTACTACGCACTAGTGCGGATAAGTAAATTTGTCAAGTTTTTGGGGAGTATACTGACATTTGAATATTTAAAATATATATTTGTATGCTTGTAGCTTACCAAATGACTGAAAAATTAATAAATTTATTATAATTCTGCTATAATTTTCAAGTAAAAAAACAACTTATTTTTCAATCACTTTTTAATGGCCCCGGTGTAAGCCTCATCAAATTAATGTCAAATAATAATAATTAATTTGTTGATATGTATTTAATAAGAAATGTTTCTTTATGTTAACTTTTGGGTTTTTTCCGCATGCTAGTAGAAAAAATAGTGTACCTAACACGTGCATAAAGTGACTTTTCCGCACGCTATTGCTAAAGCGTCGTTCGGTCATCTGCAATAGCGTGCGGAAAAGTCACTTTATGCACTAGTTAGGTAAACTACTATTTTGTATCACATTCTTTCAATATTATAGTCTACTAAGAATGGGATCCAGTTAAGTGCCCTATCCAGGAATATTGAATTAGGTAATTTAAAAAAGATTATGGTTTAATTTCTAAAAATAATTTCCAAAAATTATAATTAATACTCCAAAATTCACTATATTTATTTTAATGTATATTATACTGCTCGCTTTTGTACCTTTTTACTTTTCCTTTTTCATTGTAATACCTACAAAGTATATGAACAAGACTAAAAGTCTTTTTAATAACTCATAGGACGGCCGGTATCGGTGTATTAATCATAGATATGATAAACTATTCTTATTCAACAGGTGACTAACAAGTACATTTAACGAATAGGTAAATTTAGTAGATGCTATTATTCAGTAGCGGTTCAACTTTCGGTTCGGTTATTTCGGAGTGCGTGGTTGAAATTTATTTTATTTTTTTGAGTTCGTTTATCGTGAAGTGTAAAGTGCAAGTGAAGTGTACCTACATGGAAGGCGTGGATTAGAGCTAGATACATTCTTCTAATGGGGTAATTTTTTATTTTTTTATACTTTTAATTTTAAAAGACTATTTCTTTAGTTTTTGTTTTCTAAATTAATTTGATTATCAGTATTGATATTTTAGTCCTTTATAATCCATTTTTCTATTCTTTTAATATTTTTTTTAAACAAAATACTCAAAAGCCGGCCGGTGAATATTCCTATGACAAATAATTATTCTTAAGGCTGCTTTGGGGAATATTAAATGAAAATATTTTTTGTATCTGGAGTTCGAAATAGATACATTCTTCTAATGGGATAATTTTTTAAGTTTTTCATACTTTTAATTTTAAAAGACCATTTCTTTGGCTGGGTTTTCTAAATTAATTTGATTATCAGTATTGATATTTTAGTAATTTATAATCCATTTTTGTATTATTTTAATGTTTTTTTTTATAACAAAATACTCAAAAGCCGGCCGGTGAACATTCCCATGACAAATAATTATTCTTATATAAGAGGTGAATCATATTGCTACCTCTTATTGATCCTGCTTTGGGGGAATATAAAATGAAAATTTTATTTGTATCTGGTGTTTGAAATTTATTTTATTTTTTGTTTCAAGGAATCAGGAGTGTACTTGAATGGTGTACCTATATGGAATCCAGGGATTAGAGCTTAATACATTCTTCTAGAGGGGTAGGTTTTTATTTTATTTACTGGTAGTTATTAGCAATAAATGAACAAAACATTCTTTTCATTTTTCATCCCATATAAATTATTAACTACCGATTTTTTATATAAAAAAGAATGTTACAATTGTGTATTTTGTTTTAATTTGCTCATATGCATTTCAAAATTAATTTGATTATCAAAATTGAAATATTTTGTTGATTTAAAATCCATTTTTGTATTATTTTATTGTTTTTTTATACCCAAATATTCCAAAATATAAAAAGACTGCAGATAAATATTTCTATATACATGACAAATAAGGGATCTTATATAAGAAGTGAGTCATCATGAGATCATGTATACTCTATTTTAATGACTTTAAAAAAAAAATTTCGTTGATTTTTTGTCAACGAATTTCTGTAAAACCCTCAACTGTTTTCTGCAAATTACTTATCATGTTTATGGTTACATTTCAATAATTATTATATTTTTTGTTTAAGGTAACATAAAATATATGTCTATCCCAACAAAGTGAGTACCTACCTATATTGATTTTCTATAATGCATCATCTATATTTGTAAATTGTATACCCCTATTGTTTCGAACCAACATTTTTTTACAAGTAGTGTCAGTGTGAAAAGTGAAAAGTGAAAACCCAGGTAAGCAATGTAATAATTTAAAATATTATTTGTATATTATACTACTTTTCTTTGCAGGCTCTTCTTTCAAAAGACATAGATCTATAATCAATAATATCCTGCCATAGGTGAGCTGTGTCATTCCATATACTTTACAAACTACTATCCAGCCTTTTACAAGTTGGTACCTTTTTTTCAAAAGAAATGGCTAAGTCATGTTGCTCCGGTTTCCTGATCCTGATTTTTGTTGAATTTTTTTAATTTTGTTTGATTTTATGTTCCAGAAATTGTTGCCTAGTTTTCACAGGTCCCATAGGTTCCATCGAATTTTTGTTGAACTTTTTAATTTTGTTTGATTTTCTGTTGCAGAAATTGTTGCCCAGAGTAGGTCTGTCAAAATATCGTGAATGTCAACATTGTTATATGCAAAATGGCTACTTGTAAGTTTTTCCCACTATTTTTTGTATCAAGTTTTTGGTGAATTTTTTTAATTTTGTTTGATTTTCTGTTCCAGATTAATTAATATTCATTTTCGACTTTTTCAGTTTGAAGCAACAGAACTTTTTTTTCAGCCTTAACAATTTTTAATTTGCCTTGTAGGTATTATGTTGTTAGGTATTTGCATGTTTTTCTTAACTGGGTTTAAAATTTAGATTATCAAGCTTGGTTGTTGTAGGGGCAGGTAAAGTAGTGGTGATTTTGGATAATTATTATTTTAAATTTTATATGTAAATATATGTTGTAAATATATGTTACGCTGTAATTTGTGTAAATAGATTTGTTTCACTCATTATTTTCTTACCAATGTTCGCATTTTTCTGTACTTGTAAAAAAATGTATTTAATCCTATATGTAAATTTTTATAACTGCACTTTGCTAGTAAAGACAAACTTTTAGCAGGGTGCAGCCGGTAGAAGACTTTAGTTTGTGATGTCTTCCCCCGGTGGGGAATATTTTCCATCGGTTGTGAATATATTTCAACCGGTTGATTATATTTTCTACTGGCTACGACATAGTCCAGTCATCAGAGAACCTCCATCTACAATGAGCAACTTCCAGTCACGATTACCTATATATACAGGGTGTCCCACGACGAGTAAAAACTATCTGTATATGGCAAAATACTTATAGTAAAATCATGAAAATCTCTACGTTTGGGTTTTCGAATACGATCTTTTTCACTAAAATATTTTCAAAGATGGCAGACTTCCAGTTCTACCGGAGTCGACTGCAACTTTGTTATTTTGAATAGAACTCAATTCAAAAGTTGACGTGTCTCGGTATTTTTTATAATTTTCTAAAATAATGACATAAAGAATTTTATTCCATAGGTAAGTGGTTTCCACACTGTATATGTCGCAGCCAACTAGCTTAATTAGCCGTTCTTCAACAGCCCAGCCTCTTTACTCCGTTCGACTTAGCGGCCTGAATGATATTCAGCCGTAGCCTTTTGTTACAGCATTTAATGAACTGGCTGGTAAAACTGTCAATTCCTTGAAAATATTAACCTCATTCAGGTTAATTTTTCCAGAAGGGGAAGGAAATATTTTTCTTTCTTTCTCTTCTTTCATCTTTCTTCATCATATTTCTCCTTCCTGTACAGCTTCTTCAAGGCTTAGGCTTATGCTTTGACCGATATTGATGTTCAGATATTGTTATGTGCAGCTTCTTCGCCCATACGACTGCAACTTCAAGAGGGTTCTTCTTATGTGAAACGGAGTCTATTATAAGAATTTACTATGAAGACCGCACCCTTGGAGATAATGTATACTGCATATAATATGTAACATAAAAAATATGAAATTACCAATTTATTTACAAAGTATAATCATTTGTCGATCGAGGTCAACAAATTGACTAAATTAATTTAAAGTAAGAAAAATGCAACGTTTTAAATAGTTTAAAATATATAGATAAAATTATTTAAATATGTAAATTATTTCAAATTAACGTTAATTATAAACGGTTGTTAAAATTGTGGAAATTTTAGTGATGAACAATGGAAAAGTTTATACATATATACGGGGCTAACCCTAGAGAAAGCATTATTTGTCGCTATAATTTTCGAAGTCTAAGGTTTAGAGATTCAAAAAGTCACTAATTTCACGAAACTGGTGTGAATTTTTATTATTTACTCAATCCAATCAACAATAAACTCCCCTAAACGTACAACATCATCAACCTGTGCAGGGGCGGATCCTGAATTTTTTTCTGGGAGGGGTGGATAGGCAAAAAAATCAAAAATGACCTGTTAGACCAGTTGCATTAAAGCCGTTTTGATTACTTCCTTACATTACCTTTTTTGAATATGTGAGCAATGACTTGTATCAAACATTGCAAAAATTCCAGTAGCATGTATAGAACAGCGAACATAGATACAATGTGTTGTGATATTTCCTTTCCATATAGAAATTGTAATGTTCCTGATATAAATAAAGAATTTGAATTTGAGGCGCCTCCACCTTGGTAGTGCCCAATAAAATGGCTTACAGTTGGGTGCTCCGTAGATGACTGTGCAATACCAATTAGTCTTGTGTTGATTTTCAATTTAATCCACGACCGTTTAATAGATTTATCAGATTCAATACATACAAATATCCTTTGTTACAAAAATGCAAAGACCTCCAACTCTATATTTCATATTTTATCGTGATCTATTATGCTATAACCCTTTATGGATACTGAGTCATACCGTCATACTTTATTTAACGCTTAAGCCTAAAAAATTTTCAAAGAAAAAAACATTATCAAAAAGAATAAGATCTTCCCAAATTGGATCGCAATTTCTTCTTCATGCAAATATGGCCAGATTGACCTGGCTGACAACCTCCAAGATAACATTAACCAAATAAGAGAATGCTTTGAAGCATTCAATTATAGATACTTATCAGTGTAGATTATTGATAATATATTGTAGTTACAGAAAAAAATATGAGTTCTAGAAAAAAATTGTTTCAGTACTTTTTAAATTACCTACTCCTGGTAAACTGGTAATTGCACGAAAATAAAATTATATCTTTAATGATCTATAAAAATGTTTATAAATAATAAATAATTAATGACTACAATCTACACATATCACTTTGGAATTATCATTTTGGAATTTTAATGTATTATCTAGTATATAATGGAGAATGATGAAAAAAAAAGTATGTGGTATAAAAAAACAGTATGAAATACTGGAAGTTATGTTATTTTTTATTGTCACTAAGTCTTTTTGTTCAAGCGACAAAAATCCATGGTCATGATAATGGAGATTTAAATTATTACGTTGATCTAATTAACACTGGTGTTCAAGAAGCTGAAAATTATGTATTACCTACAGATGCCCGCATGTACGAACCTACAGATACTCTTATAAATGGTAAATATATTTATTTATTTAAATTATCTTCAAAAACTAAGGGAGCCATTTCACGACTGGTGCATAGAGATACTACAGATAGAGGAGAGGCAAAAAGCCAGCTCCGAGCCCATCAGCATATAAGAGAGAGATAGAAAGTCGGTGGCTTAGGCTGTCTTTCTCTAATAGCGCAAATGCTGTGTACACAGACAGCACAGATGAACCTCTGACTGTCTGTCTCTTTCTCTTCTCACTGACACAGTAGCCTATGGCTTGTTGCCTCTATCTTTATTACCTCTATGGTGGTCTGAGGGCAATGTGATGCTGCTTACGATCACCACAAAACAGTGGCGGATTCAGAGAGGGGCTAGGAGTGGCTATAGCCCCCCCTGGGTATCCAATTTACACTAGATAAAATGGGTAATTTGTTTTGTTCGGTTGCTGAACATGAGAGGAATCTGTGCGCCATGGCACTGATCTATTCTATTCTATACATTTTCATGTATGTTGAGCTGAGCCCTCCCTTACATACATCCTGGATCCATCCCTGCCACAAAATCCTAGTAAAATGTGAAAAGAGCATTGCAGTTTTTGTTTGTTTATTTTAGAATATGGAACCTACGATTTTATAATAATTGGCGCAGGAGCAAGTGGCACTATCCTAGCAAATCGATTGTCTGAAATAACGTCATGGAAAATTCTCTTAATAGAAGCTGGAGACTTTTCTGATGGAGGCTTAATAGATATTCCTGCTTATTACAACTATCACTCCAAGTCTAAGTATAATTGGGCATATACGTCTATTCCTCAAAAAAATGCATGTCTTGGTGAGAAAATATATATATTTTAATTAACAAATATTGTTGCGTCGGACCTATCTTCAACTTTTCGGAAACTTCCATTTGTGCTGGTAATCTGGTATAAATGTCTTCTAATGTTACTCAGGCGTTACTGATATAATCGCAAGCGGGATTGGCTTTTTTAAGTCATCTAAGTTGAGGGGTTCAGTTTTGCTCAAAAAATGCATGTCTTGGTGAGAAAATCTATATTCCTTAATGAAAAAAATATAATTTGTCGGACCTGTATAAAGGATATGTAGAGGTCCTTAAAGAAAAAAACATACATTTGCAGTCATCTAGAACTGTCATCGAAAAGTTCCTGGAACAGGTGAAAAATATAAAAGGCGGGTCAATGGACATTAGTTAGTTTTTGAGACTTAAAAGATCTATGGTGCCCCCTTTCTTCTACTAAGTTCCTGTGGAAAGTCTTAGAAACTATTAGCTCCTTTAGTCCTATTTCCCTAACGAAGTTAAGGAATTCTGCAGTCATCAGCTTATAGGTAAATGTCCCTCTTCTATCCAATAATCTCCTAGGTGTTGTGCAATAGGATTCTGAATTGCTGTAGGTACAGTTCACAAGTATGTGGATAGAGGTTTCTTCTTCCTTTTCACAGAATCCACATTCTTTTTCCTCTAAAAGTTTAAAGCTTTTTCAGGTGCCCGTTTCAGACGGCAATGTCCCGTTAGGATCCCTTTTAAAACTTTTAGTGCAGTTTTACTTTGACCTTTGCATTCATTTATAGTCACCAATCAGAATCTTTTATTTTGAAGTATTCTAGATTGTAGTTTTGTGTTCAGTATGTCTTCTTCTTTATGGTCATCTACATATCCTCAGTACAGGTACGACGTAACAATATTATAAACATTACAAACATCTTTTCTGCACTCGTAATTATATTGGGACCATGTCTGCTGGTGACTTAGGCAGGCAGTTTGGGTTGTATTTACCCACAGCACTCGTGGCTGCCATTTAGCGTTAGAATCGCCCTTACCTAGTCTTTGGCACCATACCACCGAACCAGATGACATCATGGGTCTGATGACCAGCTATAAAGCCATATGATCATTTTAGGCTATAGTTCCCTAGTGGGAGATCCCTGGTGGTTGAGTGACATCGTATTCTACGCTATTTTCTGTAGGTGTGTCTAATTAGGAAATCTTCATCCATTAAAACTTATACTTATTCTTCATATTTCTACATTATTTGATGTTTCTAGGTGTTACAGTATCACGAATTATTCCTCAATATTTATGGGATATTCGTGTTTTCGTCGATATCTTAAAACGAGAATAAAAGATTCTATTTATTTTAGGTAATCCAAATAAATCATGTTCCGTAAGTTGTGGAAAAGGCGTGGGAGGCGGGACCTTGATTAATGGCCTTGTTTACTGTCGTGGTCCACAAGAACAATATAATAGTTTAGCTAAATTGATGAATGATTCTACGTGGAGCTATAATAATTTATTGCAATACTTCAAAAAAACTGAAAATTTCCATTGGACCAATCCGGACGCACCAATAAGTATATCCAGTCACGGTAAATATGGTTTATTAAATGTTCAACATAATATCCAAGATAAAATATTTAGCAAACCATATATTAAAGCAAATAAGGAATTAGGTTATTCTTTAATCGATTATAATGGACCTGAGATGGTAGGCACCTCTTTCCTTCAGCGATTTACTAAATTCGGCAAAAGACAAGATTTCGGAAAAGTGTTTATAACACCTTTTCTAGGCAGATCTAGCTTGGAAGTTACTGCAAAAAGTTATGTAATAAAAATTGAAATTAATAATGTTACTAAGAGTGCCGAGAGTGTTCTGTTTACTAAAGATGGGACAACATATCGAGCCAGAGCTTCAAAGGAGGTAATATTATCCGCTGGAAACATAGCTAGTCCTCAAATTCTGATGCTTT
Organism: Galerucella pusilla; assembly: GCA_910591695.1. Taxonomy (NCBI): domain Eukaryota; kingdom Metazoa; phylum Arthropoda; class Insecta; order Coleoptera; family Chrysomelidae; genus Galerucella; species Galerucella pusilla. Next base: position 69,647 of record CAJUYI010000511.1, read on the forward strand.
CGGGCGTAGGACCAAAAGATCATTTAAATGCTTTAGGCATTGATGTAATTCAAAATTTAGAAGTAGGAAGTCAGTTTAAAGATCACGTTGCTGCATATATACCGTTTTCTTCCAATATTAAATTTCATCAAACATCTTTTCCGGAAAAGTTATCAAATTATTTACATGGTTTCGGTGATTTAACAGCTTCGACATATTCTCAAACTATAGGTTTTTTTCAAATAAATAGAAATTACAGTGGCATTCCCGAATTTGAAACGTTCTGCATTGTTGGCCAAAACCTCACTGCGACAATGCAGAGAAAAGTTGAAACTGATAAAAATGCAAATCTCTTATTTGTATTATCATATTTCGGCAGTAAGTCTTCTGGTACTCTCCGATTAAAAAGCAATAACTCCTATGAATATCCATTGATAAATCCAAATTTACTTTCCGACACAAATAATGAGGACATAGATGGATTTTACAACAGTTTGCAATATCTTTTTGAGCTCATGAATACCAAACCATATAAAAAGTACAAGGCAAAGTTTTCGGGTGAACGTCTTTCGGCTTGTGCAGCTTATCAGTTTGATTCTAAAGATTATTGGAAATGTTATTTAAGACAAGGTAGTGCACCTGGACTGCACATGACAAGTACTTGTACTATGGGCACCGATCCAACAAAGGGAGCAGTGGTAGATTCAAATTTAAAAATATTTGGAATTGGAAAACTTCGAGTCGTCGATTCCAGCGTTTTTCCTGAACCTATAGCAGGACATTCGACTATTCCATGTGCTACAGCAGCTGAAAAAATTAGTGATGTTATTAAAATTGATTATGGGAAGCCTGTATTTTTAGACTAAATATTAAAATAACTTATACCACAAAAACTGCTCTTTTATTTCTTTGCTTTTATCTCAACTAACCAGACAATTGGGATTTTAAATTAAAATTGTACTCCTACCTCCTACCTTACGAGTGGTAGGCAGAAGGAGTATTTGATTCATAATCTCACTTTTTCTTCCATGTGGTTTTCATTTTTTACTTTGTTTATTTCGTGTTTAAACTATTTGAAGTGTGGTTTATGACATTTAAACGTTGTTAAAACTGTGATTCGAATGTCAGCTAGATAGTCAACTAGGCAGGTGAGAAAATTTAACTTGCCTTTCCATCGATACAATTATGCTTTTCACTCGTTCCTGTCTAGCGTCATAAGACATACCTATTTTTCGTAGCTCAATTAATCAATTTAACAGTTTTAGGTTCAATACCTCATTCGTTGGGACTGAATCTGGCATTTAATAACTCTAATATTTTGGTTAATTCTTGATATATACCTAGGTAGGTAGTCTCGCTTACTTCTCAAGTAGGTCTAATTCCTCCTTCCTCCTCATTATAAGAATTTAATGTGAAGACCGCACATTTGGAGATAATTTATATTAGATACAATATAATGTAATATAAAAAATATGAAAATATCAATCGATTTACAACAAATTGACGAAATTAAATTTAAAGTAAGGATAATAGTTTAAAATATAGATAAAATAATTTAAATATGTAATTTATTTCCAATTGACGTTAATTATAAACGGTGTTAAAATTGTGGAAATTTGAGTGAAGAAAAAGCATTATTTTTGTCGCTCTACTAGTTCAAGGATTAGACATTCAAATAAGTCACTAATTTCACGAAACTGCTGTGAATTTTTATTTTTTACTCAGCCAATCAACAATGAAATCCCCTAAACATTATCAAACCGTGCAAGGGCGGATCTAGGATATTTTTTCTGTGAGGAGCACAAGAGGCGGATGGGCTGGAAAATCAACAATGACCTGTTAGATAAGTTCAAGTATGTATAGGAAGGTTTATGAAAATGTCAAAACAATAAAAATATTAAATGTTTTAAAGACATTTTTCTTTTAGAGCGCTTTCAGACGAGACACTTTGTGGCCGGTGAAACGTTAACTTTGTTGGTTAACATTTCAAATAATAAAAATGTGCAATAATCACTTCAGAATTTTGATTTTTGGTGGAATAGTATATATATTTCCTAAAATTATTTCATTCAAATATTTAATAAATTATTTCACTTTTGTGATTTGTGGTGGAATAAACTAGTAGACCAAAAATCAATATTCTAGAAGTATTTTACGGCGAAATTAAAAATTTTGTACGGTCTTTAAATCCTGAATGAGAAAGGATCCGGCAGGGCTTCTCTCATCGTTTGTCGACAATACAACAACTGTGCAGTAATCCTTGTAATTATTTTAACACAAGCTTAAACAAAAACTAATAGGCTGCCGTTATTCCTTAATTACCTATCTGGATTACTGCACAGTTCCTGGGAAGAACAGTTCCTGGGAAGTACAGTTCCAGGGAAAAGATTTTCTTGGAGCACAGTTTCCTTGCATAAAAACAGTTCTGGAGATACAGTTCCTGGGAATAACAGCTCCTGGAAAGTCTGACTGTTCTCAGGGTCACAAGTTCCTGTTTGACAAAAAAAATTCTTCTGGGTCACAGTTCCAGTTTCTGTTAAACTGATAAGTTTCTTAAATACCGTTCCTGCAGTAAATCCGTAATACCTACATCCACAGCCACATCATCTTCTTCTTCAAACAATTGTATTATTGTGCTAAGTATTTTTTTTTGTATTCGCTACTAACCCTTTCTTTTAAATAATGTAAATTTCAATACTGTAATTATATACATTTTTTTTACTCTGATAGTTTTATTTATTATACAGAAACTTTAAGTTCTTTTTTTAAATAGATTAAAAGTTAGCTGACCATTAAATTTGATTTGATTTGATTGATGGCGCCCTAAAATAACTTTTTCTGTTTTTATAGTTTTGCCAATATTAATTTGTTTTTCTTAAGATTAATAAGGTAACAAAGCCCTGCGAACTGGCTTAGTTTACCTCCAAATTTAATTGGTTAGTTAGGCAATGGTATATAACATTTTTTTTTCAACGACTATCAATCTCATTATTAGTTTTATTGGCGCTCAACGTCAATCAGCAATTTGGTTTCATTGGCGCCCAACGTGGCGCAACGTCAAACAACATTATGGTTTCTCCGGCCACTAGAATCAAAATTCAAGACACAAAATGTGTCCCATAATAAAGAACGTTTCACACGAGGCACTAGTCGTACACGTGTATCTGATTCAATTCAACACAACTATTATTTTAAATATTCATTGGTCATCCAACCATGGAAGTAGAAGATTGGAAACGCGTGTCCCGTTTGAACGTACTAATTGATGTTCATGTATTATGAGTGGCCCGTACCCAGACACAGTGTCTGGACACTAGAGGGGGAAAGACACTTCGATTCAGTGGCCGGACACATATTCCTTATCTATTCATATTATTGTATTTTTAGCCGCTCGATTCTTTTCAGACACAAGTAGCCGGCCACAAAGTGTCTCGTCTGAATGCGCTCTTATTATGCTTTCTGCTAAAGATGTACAGCACATCATTAGCGTCAATTTTTGCCGCAACATCTTTGTTGAATATGCATTAAAGTCAATTCATTCAAACGCTCTTTTGTCATCCTGTTGCGAAGATATGACTTTATTCGGCGAAAGGTGGAGAAAGATATTGTTCGGTAGTGCTAGTAGTCACTGGAAACGTGCACTGCTATTGCCAAAGAGTTCTAATATTTGGCAGCACCGTTACTCTTTTGTAGGAATCTGATAATTTTAGTTGCTTCTTAGTATGTATATGTGTAATGTGATGGAATCTCCACAGTACACAAGAATACTGTCTGGAGGGGGCACGCCTCCACCTTAATCCGCCCTGAAACTGTCCAATAAAATGGCTTACAGTTGGGTGCTCCGTAGATGTCTACAATACCAATTGGTCTTGTGTTAATTTTCAATTTAATCGACGACCGTTTAATAAATTTATCAGATTCAATACATACAAATATTCTTTGTTCCAAAAATGCAAAGACCTCCAACTCTGTATTTCATATTTTATCGTGAAATATTATCCTATAACCCTTCATGGATACTGAGTCATACCGTCATACTTTATTTAACGCTTAAGCCTCAAAAATGTCCAAAGAAAAAAACGTTATCTAAAACAATAAGATGTCAAAGTGGATCGCAATTTCTTCTTAATACTGATATGGCCAGATTTACCTGGCTGACAAACCTCTAAGATAACATTAACCAAAGAAGAGAACGTTTTGAGGCATTTAATTAAATACTTACCAGTGTAGATTATTGATAATATTGTAGTTACAGAAAAAACTATGAGTTCTAGAAAAAAGTTGTTTCAGTACATTTTAAATTACCTGCCCCTGGTAAACTGGTAATTGCACGAAAATAAAATTATATTATCTTTAATGCTCACAACAATTTTTATAAATAATAAATAATTAATGACTACAATCTACACATATCACTTTGGAATTATCATTTTGGAATTTTAATGTATATTATCAAGTATATAGGTAATGGAGAATGATGAAAAAAAATGTATGTGGTATAGTGAAACAGTATGAAATACTGGAGGTTATGTTATTTTTTATCGTCACTAAGTCTTCTGGTTCAAACGACTAAAATTCATGGTCATGATAATGGAGATTTAAATTATTACGTTGATCTAATTAACACTGGTGTTCAAGAAGCTGTAAATTATGTATTACCTACAGATGCCCGCATGTACGAACCTACAGATACTCTTATAAAAGGTAAATATATTGCAAAGAGATACTACAGATAAAGGCATCAAACCAGGGCCCATATTCTTAAGGGACTAGTGAGAATCTCACCAATGAAATAGTTGTATTGCATGGTTGCCTAAATTTGTCGTATTTTTAAAGGCAATAGTGAGATCTGCAATATCACCAGACGCATGTTTCTAAGCTTCTCACCGCTTTTGGCGAGATTCTCTATCGGTCCGAACCATGAGAGATTGAATCTCTCTCGTTTCAGGCAACCCGTAATGCATCAATCTCATTGGTTAGATTCTCACTAGTCCCTTAAGAATACGGGCCCAGCTCGGAGCCCATCATATAAGAGAGAGATAGAAAGTCAGTGGTTTAGGCTGTCGCAAATGCTTTATACACAGACAGAGCAGATAAACCTCTGACCGTCTGACTCTTTCCCTTCTCACTGACACAGTGACCTATAACTTCTTGCCTCTATCTGTTTTGCCTCTTTGGTGGTCTGAGGCCAATGTAATGCTGCTTACGATCATCACAAAACCCTCGTACAATGTGGAAATAACATTGCAGTTTTTGTTTGTTTATTTTAGAATATGGAACCTACGATTTTATTATAATTGGTGCAGGAGCAAGTGGCACTGTCCTAGCAAATCGGTTGTCTGAAATAACATCATGGAAAATTCTTTTAATAGAAGCAGGAGACTTCTCTGATGGAGGCTTAATAGATATTCCTGCTTATTATGAGTATCACTCCAAGTCTAAATATAATTGGGCATATACTTCTATTCCTCAAAAAAATGCATGTCTTGGTGAGAAAATCTATATTGTTATTGTTAATATTGTTTTGTCGGATATGTAGCTATAGAGGATATGCAGAGGTCCATGAAGAAAAAGACATCTGGAGTAATCTAGAACTGTCATCGGAAACTGCCTGGAAAAGGTGAAAATTATAAAAGGCGGGACAATGGATATTAGTTAGTTTTTGATGTAATGTATGAATGTATGTATGTATATTAGAGTGACATTCACTGAGACCTAAAAGATCTATGGTGTCCCCTTACTTCTACTTAGTTCCTGAGGAAAGTCTCAGAAACTATTAGCTCCTTTAGTCCTATTTCCCTTCTATAATCCAATATGGGATTCTGAATTGCTGCAATAGGATCCTGAATTGCTGTACAGTTCGCAACAATGTGGATGGAGGTTTCATCTTCTTTGTCACAGAATCTACATTCTTTTTCCTCCACTAGTTTGAGCTATTTCAAGTGCCCTTTCAGGCGGCAAAAACATAACAATCTGCACTAATGGTGGACAAGCCCTATTAGCCTTGAACAGACAACGTGCTATATCGGGGCTAGTACTAGAGTGCCACCAAGATTTATCTAACGCCTTGGTAGATAACAATATTATCCTGAGGTGGGTTAAAGGGCACGACAGGAGCATTGCTGATTCTTGCTGATTCTTCAGCCAGGGAAGCTGGACTAAAAATTTTAGGACCCAGTGACACCTACTTGCTAACGACTTCGACAATCGCGGAACTAGCCAAACTTTACACCCATGCTCAATCCCTTAAGAGATGTAATGGAATCAAGGGATGCAGTCTTGCCAGGATCACCCTGGGCGACCCTGGGAAGCAAGCGCCGAAGAAATATTTGGTGATGAATAGGAAAAACCTACGTTTAACAGTAGGATTTCTGACTGGCCACTGTCAACTAAGGAAACACCTCCATACTATGGGGCTAGTGGACACACCCCTTTGCAGGATGTGTGAACAGGAAAATGAAGCTTTCAGGCATGTTTTATGCGAGTGTCCGGAGTTATCGTCAATAAGAGAGTGTGTGTTCGATGAGTCTTGGCCTACACCTGCCAATATAAAGGAGATGTCTCCTAGTGATCTGTCCACCTTCCTGGGAAGGACAGGATGGACGATGACCTAGGAGGAGGACAACTCCTCGAGAGGATGTACAATGGGTCACATATGGCCTAAAAGTGCTGTGAGCCTACACTCACCCTCCCTACTCTACAGATACAGATAGAGGCGACAAGGTCCAGTTAGGATCCCTAAAACTTTTAGTGCAGTTTTACTTTGACCTTTGCATTAATTTGTAGTCACCAATCAGAATCTTTCATTTTGAAGTATTCGAGATTGGAGTTTTGTATTCAATATGTCTTCTTCTTTATTAACATTCCAAAAATCTTTTCTACACTCGTAATTATATTGGGACCACGTCTGCTGGTGACTTAGACAGGCAGTTAGGGGGTTGTATGTACCCATAGTACTCGTGGCTGCCATTTAGCGTTAGAATCGCACCTACCTAGTCTTTGGCACCATGCCACCGAACCAGATGCCATCATGGGTCTGATGACCAGCCATTGAGCCATATGATCATTTTAGGCTATAGTTCCCTAGTGGGAGATCCCTGGTGGTTGAGTGACATCGTATTCTACGCTATTTTCTGTAGGTGTGTAATTAGGAAATCTTCATTTATTTAAACTTATACTTATTCTTCACATTTCTACATTATTTAATATTTGTGGATGTTACAGTATCACCGATTATTCCTAAATATTTATGGGATATTCGTGTTTTCGTCTATATCTTAAAATTAGAATAAAAGACTCCATTTATTTTAGGTAATCCAAATAAATCATGTTCCGTAAGAAGTGGAAAGGGAGTGGGAGGCGGAACCTTGATTAATGGCCTTGTTTACTGTCGTGGTCCACAAGAACAATATAATAGTTTAGCTAAATTGATGAATGATTCTACGTGGAGCTATAATAATTTATTGCAATACTTCAAGAAAACTGAAAATTTCCATTGGACCAATCCGGACGCACCAATAAGTATATCCAGTCACGGTAAATATGGTTTATTGAATGTTCAACATGACATCCAAGATAAAATATTCAGCAAACCATATATTAAAGCAAATAAGGAATTAGGTTATTCTTTAATCGATTATAATGGACCTCAGATGATAGGTACCTCTTTCTTTCAGCGATTTACTAAATTCGGCAAAAGACAAGATTTCGGTAAGGTTTTTATAACACCTTTTCTAGGCAGATCTAGCTTGGAAGTTACTGCAAAAAGTTATGTAATAAAAATTGAAATTAATAATGTTACTAAGAGTGCCGAGAGTGTTTTGTTCACTAAAGATGGGACAACATATCGAGCCAAAGCTTCAAACGAGGTCATATTATCCGCTGGAAACATAGCTAGTCCTCAAATTCTGATGCTTTCGGGCGTAGGACCGAAAGATCATTTAAATGCTTTAGGCATTGATGTAATTCAAAATTTAGAAGTAGGAAGTCTCTTCAAAGATCACGTTATTGCATATATACCATTTTCTACAACTATTAAATTTACCCAAAAATCTTTTCCTGAAAAGTTATCAAATTATTTACATGGTTTCGGAGATTTAACATCTCCGACATATTCTGAAACTGTAGGTTTTTTCCCAATAAATAGAAATTACAGTGGCATACCCGAATTTGAAATTTTCTGCATTGTTGGCCAAAACCTCAATGCGACAATGCAGAGGAAAGTTGAAACTGATAAAAATGCAAATCTCTTATTTGTATTAACATATTTCGGTGCTAAGTCTTCTGGTACTCTCCGATTAAAAAGCAATAACTCTTATGAGTATCCATTAATAAATCCCAATTTTCTTTCCGACCCAAATAATGAGGACATAGATGGATTCTACAACAGTTTACAATATCTTTTTGAACTCATGAATACCAAACCATATAAAAAGTACAAGGCAAAGTTTTCGGGTGAACGTCTATCAGCTTGTGCAGCTTATCAGTTTAATTCCAAAGATTACTGGAAATGCTATTTAAGACAAGGTAGTGCACCTGGACTGCACATGACAAGTACTTGCACTATGGGCACCGATCCAACAAAAGGGGCAGTGGTAGATTCAAATTTAAAAGTATTTGGAATTGGAAAACTTCGAGTCGTCGATTCCAGCGTTTTTCCCGAGCCAATAGTAGGACATTCGACTATTCCATGTGCTACAGCAGCTGAAAAAATTAGTGATAGTATTAAAATTGATTATGGTAAACCTGTATTTTACTACTAAATATTAAAACAACTTATACCACAAAACTGCTCTTTTATTTCTTTGCGCAGTTAATCAACTAACCAGATAATTGGGATATCAAATTAAAATTGTACCGCTACGTAGACAGAAGGAGTATTTGATTCATAACCTTACTTTTTCTTCCACATGGATTTCATTTTTTACTTTTTTTCTATAATATTTATTTCCTCACTATTTACATTAACTTTATACTTTGTATATGAAATAGTCAATAGAGCGCGTGCTCAAAATGATCATGACAGAAGATCTGCTGGTAAGTTGGCGTGCAAGAGGCCATAACCATTATGGGTCCTTGCGTGAGATTTTTTTATTTTGTTGTATAGAGATGTAGGGAGACAGTACATGTAATAATGAACTGCTAAATTGGTTTGATATGATTTTATCATGGGAATTCCCGCTTTTTTATGGATCAATGTTGTTTTTGGCAGTCGATACCTTTCCTTTATAAAGAAATTTTGTCATTGAACAAAAGACAGGAGTATTTGAAGCGTGGTTTAGGACCTTTAAACGTTGCTAAAACTGTGATTCGGATGGCTTTTATCTTCTATTAATGTTCATCCTTAGCATCTTAATAAGATCTGTCTATCTTTGTCCCTTTGTCAACTAGGCAGGTGAAAAAATTGAATGTGCCTTTCCATCGAAACAAATATGCTTTTCAGTCGATCCTGTCTAGAGTCATGACACATATTTTTCGTAGCTCCATTAATCAATTTAACAGCTTTAGGTTTAATACCTCATTCGCTGGGGACGGAATCTGGCATTTAATAACTTGGTTAATTTGGTTAATTCTTGATATATAGGTAGGTAGTCTCACTTGCTTCTCAAGTAGGTCTAATTCCTCCTTCCTCCTCATTATAAGAAGTTGGAGTTGGAGATAATTTATATTACCTACTTACAATTTAATATAAATATGTAACATAAAAAATATGAAAATATCAATCGATTTACAACAAATTGACTAAATTAATTTAAAGTATGAAAAATAGTTTAAAATATAGATAAAATAATATAAATATGTAATTTATTTCAAATTAACGTTAATTATAAACGGTTGTTGAAATTTTGGAAATTTGAGAAGATTTATGAAAGTGTCAAAACAATAGAAAAATTAAATGTTCAATAAAGACAGTTTTCTTTTATGCTTTCTGCCAGGGACGTATATAAGGGGTGGGTTTTGGGGGTTCAAACCCCCCTCCCTCTCGAAGAAAATACAATAATTTTTTATTAGCATACTGCCGCAATATTTGAATTACATTTAATACGAATTACGAAATACAAATAATATATTTTTAATCAATATTGGATCTGAAGCTTTAAGAAACTGAATTTCTATGTACTTATAATAGTTGCGTCTGCCAAGTGTGAAAAAAGTTAAGTTCAGTTGATATAAGTGTTCCAAGAGTAACTGGAAGACAAATCAACCGCAGTAATGTACCAGGGGACACAGCTGAAGTTTACTATCGGCGGAACATATTTTATCGAACCTGTAGTCAACGAAATTGAATTTCAGGAATTCAGTTGATTTTACCTGACCGGAAGAACTTGGAAGACTGGCGACTCGGAACAGTTTAACACTGGAGTGGGTACCAGGTCACAAAGGAATCGCTGGCAATGAAAAAGCTGACGAACTTGCAAGAGCAGGATCGTCAACACTGATGAACGGACCCGAACCATCTGTGGGCATCCCCAGATGCTCCACTAGGTCATGGTTAAAAGGGTGGGTAAAAGAACAACACAACACTGGAAGAATACACCCAGGCAAACACATGGGAAGAAATTTATGAAAGAACCATCAGAAAAAGTAGCAAAAGAACTGCTCTTTGAGCAGGAACAGACTACGCACTATAACGGGACACTTTTCCACAAAGGAGCACCTGAACAAAATAGGACTGTATAACGGAGACCTCACATACAGGAGATGCAAAAAGAACACCGAAACAGCTCTGCACATATTACGCAACTGTGAGACGCTGGATCACAGGAGGCAAAAACTAAATGGAAGACCCCAAATAACTCCAGAAGACTTCTACAACCAACCAGTGAAGAGCCTGTATGAGCTAATACAGGGAACGGATTGGCTGAATAGGCTGTAGTCAGAACATTAGGAGAATCCACAATACGCCCAAGAGGCTGAGGTGGTGGAGCGAAACGAAAAACGATGTTTGAAAATACTTTTAGATGTAGCCAAAAGTCAAACAAAGAATTAAAAAAAACTTAACATTATTTCTTTTACTTGAAAAATTGCTTTAATGCGTGGCATTCGATTTTTTTCCCTTGGCGGCGCCTTCAATAAAGCTTTCTCCTACTGAACCTATCAGATTAAAAAAACCAAAACCCTCCCCATGAAAAAGCTATAGCTACGTGACTGCTTTCTGCTAGAGATGTACAGCACTTCATTAGCGTCAATTTTTGCCACAACAACGTCTTGTTGAATATACATTAAAGCCAATCCATTCAAACGCTCTTTTCTCATCCTGTTGCGAAGATATGACTTTATTCGGCGAAAAGAGGAGAAAGATATTGCTCGGTAGTGCTAGAAGTCACTGGAAACGTGCACTGCAATTGCCAAAGATGAGTTCTCTTTTGTAGAAATCTGATAATTTTATTTGCTTCTTAGTATGTGTACCTACTGTGATGGAATCTCCACAGTACACAAAAATACCGTCTGGGAGGCGCCTACACCTTGGTAGTGCCCAATAAAATGGCTTACAGTTGGGTGCTCCGTACATGATTGCAATACCAATTGGTCTTGTGTTAATTTTCAATTTAATCCACGAACGTTCAATATATGTTTCAGATACAATACATACAAATATCCTTTGTTACAAAAATGCAAAGACCTCCATATTTATATTTCATATTTTATCGTGAACTAGTATGAGCTATAACCCTTTATGGATACTGCATGAGTCATCCTTAATGTAACGCTTTAAAACCACAAAACATTTCAAAGAAAAAAATATTATCTGAAAGAGTGAAAGAATAAGATCTCGAATCGGACCGCAATTTCTTGTCCATACTAATATGGCCAGATTCACCTGGCTGAGAACCTCCAAGATAACATTAACCTCTTAAGAGAATGCTTTGAGGCATTCAATTAAATACTTATTAGTGTAGATTATTGATAATATTGCAGTTACAGAAAAAAGTACCTATGAGTTCTAGAAAAAAATTGTTTTAGTAGTTTTTCCATTACCTACTCCTCTGGCGAACTGGTAATTGCACCAAAATAGAATTATAATGATAATGTTTGATGATCTTAACGATTTGTTTAAATAATTAACTATTAATAACTTAAAATTATCATTTTTGGTACCTATATTAATGTATTATCTAGTATATATATATAATAGAGAATGATGAAAAAAAATGTATTTGGTATAAAAAAACAGTATGAAATACTGGAAGTTATGTTGTTTTATATCGTCACTAAGTCTTTTGGTTGAAACGACAAAAATTCATGATGATGATAATGGAGATTTAAATTATTACGTTGATCTAATTAACACTGGTGTTCAAGAAGCTGTAAATTATGTATTACCTACAGATGCCCGGATGCACGAACCTACAAATACTCTTATAAATGGTAAATATATTTATTTATTTAAATTATTTTCGAAAGCTAAGAAAGCCATTTCACGAGTGGTGCATAGAGATACCACAGATAGAGGCAACAAGCCAGCTCGGAGCTGATCATAAGAGAGAGATAGAAAGTCGGTGGCTTAGGTTGTCTTTCTCTAATAGCGCAAACTGTGTACACACACACACAAAGCAGATAAACCTCTGACCGTCTGTCTCTTTCCCTATAACCGGAGTTCCCACTTACACAGTGACCTGTGGCTTCTTGCCTCTATCTGTTTTGCCTCTTTGGTGGCCTGAGGCCAATGTGATGGTGCATGCGATCATCACAAAACCCTCGTACAATGTGAAAATAACATTGCAGTTTTTGTTTGTTTATTTTAGAATATGGAACCTACGATTTTATTATAATTGGTGCAGGAGCAAGTGGCACTGTCCTAGCAAATCGTTTGTCTGAAATAACGTCATGGAAAATTCTCTTAATAGAAGCTGGAGACTTTTCTGATGGAGGCTTAATAGATATTCCTGCTTATTATGATTATCACTCCAAATCTAAATATAATTGGGCATATACGTCTATTCCTCAAAAAAATGCATGTCTTGGTGAGAAAATCTATATATTTTAATTAAAAAAATATTGGTACGTCGGACCTATCTTCAAATGTTTCGGAAACTTCCATTTGTGCTGGTAATCTGGTATAAATGTCTTCTAAGGCCGCAATTATACTTCCAGGTGTCAGGTGCCAGGTGGTAGGTGGCAGGCGACAGGGGATAAGTAGAGAGTATAGTGCACTTCACTGATTAATTTTTGTAATGAAAACACAACATTTCCGAAGCAGTTGAAGATAAATAAATATTATACAAGGGGTTGCATTTGAAATAAGAAAGTTGGTATTGGACACTGTCACATGACACACCCTATAGGTATAACTTTTTTTGAAAAAAAGGCGCAATTGAAAATACAAATCGACGCCCCCATTTATTCGTTATCGAATTTATTCCATTTGGCTGTTACACACTGCAGGTGTGTCTAATTAGCAAATCTTCATTCATTAATACTTCTTCATAATTTCTACAATATTTTATTTTCACGAAATACTCATAAATTTGTCTTCAATCGCCATGTAAGTGATAACTTATGAGACGTTTCTCAAGGACATTTTTTTTGATGCGTGGAAACCTGCTCACAGGCCCCGGGTACTCGTTCTGCCTTTCCCCGGGAGTGTGGGACTCTCCTCAATCGGGTTAAGGCCCACTAGATCTCCCCACGTGTGGAGTTGCCAAGCCGCATTGTCCCCGACCAGAGCCGACCGCACTAAAACCACCCCTTTCTCCTTATTCCCGCTTTCCGTTTCTGAAACCACCCCTGGGGGTATACCATCAAAAACGGAAATATGTGGCACTTATATGGTTGCTCAACCATCCTTTGCCGTTACGTCATACATTGTCCAATCGCATGAATTGTCTGACTCACTCCGTTCGTCGTACAAACTTTCCACACTCGGCACATAAAGCATAGATACCTACTACATAAAGCCTCACTAATTATCCAAATATCATTATTTACATTAACATGGGATATTCGTTTTTTCGTGTCTATATCTTGAAATGAGAATAAAAGATTCCATTTATTTTAGGTAATCCAAATAAATCATGTTCCATAAGTTGTGGAAAAGGAGTGGGAGGCGGAACCTTGATTAATGGCCTTATTTACTGTCGTGGTCCACAAGAACAATATAATAGTTTAGCCAAATTGATGAATGATTCCACGTGGAGCTATAATAATTTAATGCAATATTTCAAAAAGACTGAAAATTTCTATTGGACCAATCCGGACGCACCAATAAGTATATCCAATCACGGTAAATATGGTTTATTGAATGTTCAACATGACATCCAAGATAAAATTTTCAGCAAACCATATATTGAAGCAACTAAGGAATTAGGTTATTCTTTAATCGATTATAATGGACCTGAGATGGTAGGTACCTCTTTCCTTCAGCGATTTACTAAATTCGGCAAAAGACAAGATTTCGGAAAAGTGTTTATAACACCTTTTCTAGGCAGATCTAGCTTGGAAGTTACTGCAAAAAGTTATGTGATAAAAATTGAAATTAATAATGTCACTAAGAGTGCCGAGAGTGTTTTGTTCACTAAAGATGGGACAACATATCGAGCCAGAGCTACAAAGGAGGTAATATTATCCGCTGGAAACATAGCTAGTCCTCAAATTCTGATGCTTTCGGGCGTAGGACCAAAAGATCATTTAAATGCTTTAGGCATTGATGTAATTCAAAATTTAGAAGTAGGAAGTAAGTTCAAAGATCACGTTACTGCATTCATACCATTTTCTACAAATATTAAATTTTCCCAAAAATCTTTTCCTGAAAAGCTTTCAAATTATTTACATGGTTTCGGAGATTTAACAGTTTCGTCATATTCTCAAACAGTTGGTTTCTTTCAAACAAATAGAAATCTCAGTGGCATACCCGAATTTGAAACGGTCTGCTTCGTTACCCAAAACCTCAATGCGACAATGCAGAGGAAAGTTGAAACTGATCAAAATGCAATTCTCTTATTTGGAATATCATATTTCGGTACTAAGTCTTCTGGTACTCTCCTATTAAAAAGCAATAACTCTTATGAGTATCCATTGATAAATCCCAATTTTCTTTCCGACTCAAATAATGAGGACATAGATGGATTTTACAACAGTTTGCAATATCTTTTTGAGCTCATGAATACCAAACCATATAAAAAGTACAAGGCAAAGTTTTCGGGTGAACGTCTATCGGCTTGTGCAGCTTATCAGTTTGATTCTAAAGATTATTGGAAATGCTATTTAAGACAAGGTAGTGCACCTGGAC
This sequence comes from Galerucella pusilla, assembly GCA_910591695.1. Classification (NCBI taxonomy): domain Eukaryota; kingdom Metazoa; phylum Arthropoda; class Insecta; order Coleoptera; family Chrysomelidae; genus Galerucella; species Galerucella pusilla. The sequence goes on from CAJUYI010000511.1 coordinate 84,855, forward strand.
TGCACATGACAAGTACTTGTACTATGGGCACCGATCCAACAAAAGGGGCAGTGGTAGATTCAAATTTAAAAGTATTTGGAATTGGAAAACTTCGAGTTGTCGATTCCAGCGTTTTTCCTGAACCTATAATAGGACATTCGACTATTCCATGTGCTACAGTTGCTGAAAAAATTAGTGATGTTATTAAAATTGATTACGGGAAGCCTGTATTTTTAGACTAAATATTAAAATAGCTTATACCACAATAACTGCTCTTTTATTTCTTTGCGCAGTCAATCAACTAACTAGACAATTGGGATTTCAAATTAAAATTGTATTGTTTTTATTACTGAACCCGAAACCATCTTTTCGAGACACTAACCAACATTCATTGAAAAAATAATCTCGGCAAATGCATCTATTTTTTGGACCCTATATTTTCAAGGAAAGTATATAAATTAAAACAGCAAAAATGAGATTTTTTATTTATTTTTATGAAAAAAATATGGATAACAATTCAAATACTATATGGTTCTTATTTGACGAAATAACACAAGAGAAAGAAAACAACCGGTAAACAAAAATAGGATTATTCTAAATACATCTTCATTAATTTCTTTGTATGTTCTACCGATAAGTTTTAGGTACCAACCAGTATTGTGTATGAAATTATTTCAAATTTGAATTGAACAATAAACTAGACTAAGCCATACGTTTTTTCGATAACCACACAGGTAAATTCCCCGTATCTTTATTAACATTATCATTATTAGTTTGCTGTACTTGAGATGTAACTACTTTCTTTACTGTAACATCTGTTAAATGCGATGACAAATTATCGCTAGAAGACTCATTCTTCACTGTAATATCGCTTGAAGTCTCATTTAGCTCGGAAATTGAACTGAGTTGTGAAGGTGGAGAATCTAAAAAAAACAAGTGTTACATTTAAACAATATAATATGGAATAATTTTCAATTAAATATGTCAGAATAATGGATCAGTAGTGTGGTGGACAAAGACATTGCAAGTGGGAAATGTAAGGATATTGACTAGCAGACAAAGGGGGCCAAAAAAACCAGTGTGATGGAAGTCTTTACCACATAGACTACTGCAAAGTCAACCTATGGTGCTGAATATCAAAAGTTTATCGAGGATCAAAATACCGGATGACTTAATGGGACAACCCACGAGATATACTTTTAACCAGGTAGGGAAGACTGGAAAAAAGGTGTATCCATACAGGCTTAGGAAGCCTGGTATACGGACGGCTCCAAGACAGAAATAGGTGTAGGAGCCAAAATTGAGGGGCTATAACAAAGAATAGCTAATCCAATAAGCCTGTGTAAGGTCGTCACAATGTTCCAAGCCGATTCCAAGCGATTGACCGCTACGTTGAAGAAATTAAGAGGTCTATTATAAGCTAGTATGGGATTTCAATAATTTCTTTCAACACACTTGGAGACCATTGCAAGGTTATGGTAACCTGGGTTCCAGGGCACGAGGGTCATACAGTGGCGGATCTAGGATGCTCTCATGGGGGAGACCTTGATTGACAATGGGAAATTTCAAAAATTTTAAATTTTCAGATTAAAAAAATCAATAAAAAACCAATAATAGGTAACAAAATATTCTTTGTATATATTATAAAATATAATATCTAAACATATTATACACTAGGAAATTAATATTATTAATTTACAGATAAATATAATGTATTTTATTGGTCTAGTCCCAATTTGGCATTTCCAAACGACGAGGCTTTTTCTTACAAAAGGTAGCGATTATTTCATCAATGTAAACCTCGAGTGATGAGTTTATATTAGCTAATGCTAACCCATTCAGCCTTAACTTCGAAGGTAAGTTTTGAGGCTCCTTAAAACGGAAAAGCTACGCTACGCGGTAGCTGTTGTTACCGTTAATACAATGAATATATGAAGCAACAGTCTTGAATTTGGAAAAAATAAATGATGACATTCTTAAAGAGCATCCAGAGCAGTTTTTGGAATTGCTTGTTGACCCTACAACTTCTGCCTCCAAATTTTAAGCTCAGAACTTAATTCCATATTTAGTGGGTCACACGGGACACGGGAGGAGGCTTGGGGAGGTGCTAAAACCCCTATAGCCTCCACCCCATAGATCCACCTCTGGGGTCGTACGGGAAATGATTTGGCGGATGAAACGGTCAGGCATCGATGCCAATGATTAGACAAGGAAGTGGGTGGCACAGAAATCTCTAGAAAGGAGGGTTATATCACCAGGACAGACACAGGCGAAACGGTTCAATAGAGGACTGCCTGGCGAATGTGGAGTTTGTTGTACTAAGTTGAATATCTTTATAGCTGAGTACACATGACTAGAAAGTCAATGAAAACATAGTTATATTCTGTGTAAAATTTTTTTTATTCAAAATAGCAAAGCGCTTTCGGCTGTTAGGCCATCATCAGTGCCATACTCGTCAGATATGAAAAGATAAGAAAATTAAACAAATTTCTACAACACATTAACGTCACAATGATAAAATTACATCGAATTTAATTTTTTTTTTTAATTATCCCCTGATTGTGGTTAAACTGTCTTCATATTTTGAACATTTTTTAAATTCTAATTATATTCTTCAGCTACTACACGAACACGTGTTAGTAGACCGGAAAACTAATCACAAGAGTGTCACTTCGTTTTCCGGTCTACTAACACGTGTTCGTGTAGTAGCTGAAGGATTTAAAAAATGTTCAAAATATAATAATTTTAAAAAAATAAATAAATTTTAAATTCGATGTAATTTTATCATTGTGACGTTAATGCGTTGTAGAAATTTGTTTAAGTTTCTTTTATCATATCTGATGAGTATGGCACTGATGATGGCCTAACAGCCGAAAATCTAATCTAATCCTTGAAAAATCCTCAACACTTTAGTAAATAGTTAAATTTTGAGCAAGAATTGCGTGAATGAAATCTCCATTGGACAACCGGTCCTTAGTTGTTTCAAATGTTTTTCGAAATATGTGTGTGCAAATCGACAAAATTTGTATTTTTCTTCAGTTGGCTCATTCGTTTGGAAAGAAACTGTGTATAATTAAAATTTACTAACCTAAAAGATCGGAAAAGTCCGTTTTCATTTTTTTCTCGACAGGTTCACCACCGTTTTTCGATGAGTCTTGAGCTTTTTCCAAAAGGTTACCCGACAAATTGATGTTCTCGTTAGTTACATCTTCTTTTTTGATATTCTCTGCAACTATAAAAAAAATTAAATAAAAAAAATTCAAGAATTAACATAAGAGAAAACTGCTATTCAAAGTGAGCTTTTTTGTATACAGGGTGTCCCAAGAGTTCGTACCAAAAACTTGGGAAATGATAGAAAGAATAAAAATAATGATGGTATTTCATATAAAATTTTTTCTTTACGCCCTTCGTTAACGAACTATAGGGCTCTAAAGTTGGGAATGAAAAATGGTTTTTTATTCACAATTATTATATGGCTGATTGGAAATTAGCAATATTTTAACCGTTAATAAACACCATAATTGTACACTTTTTGGCGTGATATACAAGTCTACAACATACTTGTGAACTCAGGTACCGACTAAGTTAAATGGTGGATGCGCCATTTTTTGGCAAGTAAAACTTTTTTCAGTTATAAATGCAACAATTGACAATTTTATGTCGCACTGCACACCTATTGGCGCATTTACATTTATTTTGAATGTACGATTACAGTAAGCATCCTGTATTATTAGTAAATTAATAATAAATTGGTGCAGTCTACATTTATGAAAATAATCTTTTACTTTGTTAAACCATAAAAAACTTTATTGAAAACGAACATTACTTTAATAAATGTAAAAATAGCGACACAACCCTGAAAAATGAATAACTACATTACATAAACAGATTAAAAAAACGAGTAACCAAGTACGACACCCTGCTTATTCGCTCATATTTAGATCTTGTTTTCTCATAATCCACCTAGTACGAAATAATATGGAGTATTTTTATAAATAAATAGTGCTTCACCTAATGGCTTCAAATTATAGAACCTGTATTACAGTAGAAGAAATGGACGAGTAAATTCATTTTTCTATGTGAAAACCTTCATATTTTATCACTTTCATAAAATAAAAACCCATACGGTGAATATCGTTATGAAAAATGAGGCCTTATAATAGGGACAATACCGGTATTTTGATAATACGGTGATTGCAGCTATATTAATTGGGATATGTACTAGGAGAAAAGGTAAAAATGCCGGGATATTCTTAAGGAAACGACCAATTTTTTGCAATCCAATTACAGTAAAGCAGCTATACAGTTTTATTTTAATATTATACACAAATATGCGGCAATAATACCTAATAATCAAATTAAAATGGAAACATCTTAACATTGTTTTATATTAAAACATTTTTTTCAGGTAGTTCCAGCCAATACTGTTCTCTATTTTCTGGTATTATATCAACAAGATTTTTTTAGGATGTTTTCCACTTTACTTTTTCCAAACCCGTTAGGTTGTGATTTGGTAAGAGTAGGTTGTGATGGGTCTGGAATGTCCAAAATATATTTTTTCTTGCAAAAAATCGAGTTTTCTCCAACTATCATAATCATTTTTTCCAAAATATAACTCATACTCATTACGTTTAATGAATTTTTCAGTAATTTTAGAAATGTACAGTTTTGAAGTTTCTTTTTTAACTTTAGCTACAGAAGGCAAATTTTTCCACAGTTCTTCAAGTTCCATTTTTTCAACATTGACCCTTCTTTCTGACAAGATATTATTGGCATACTAAGACAATTAGACAATTAGAAAGAAGCACGTATGAACACGCCCGAAATATTGTAGACGCTACCCAAGTAACAATGAACGCTGATTTATTGGGCCTGTTCAGACAATATAGTCCAAGAGCCAGAGCCAAAAAAACTGTTTCAATTTCTAAAGGCTGGTTTTT
>CAJUYI010000511.1:90173-127773 GCA_910591695.1 Galerucella pusilla
TTTTTTTGGCTCTGGCTCTCCGGCTAATAAGCTGATTAGTAGTTGATTGATGGTGTTAAAGACTGATTAAGCTACTAACTTGAATAATGACCTGAATAAGCGCCGAATCAGACAATATAGATGCCATTATACAGCAGCATCCATAAAGCCGTACTACATACTGAATAAGTGCCTCTTCAGCCAACTTAGAAGATATTGTTCAGCAGTATGCTTATGTAGCTGAACTTGGGTTGAATAAGCATTTCTTCAGCTTACTTAATCCGGTGTTGTTCAGCTAATTATTACTAGCTGAATACAGGCTGAAAAAGCGTTTCTCTGCTCATCAAATATTCCATTGTTCAGTTATTTTAAAATGGCTGAACATGAGCTGGTTAAGCGCTTTTACAGAAATCTGAACAGCTGTAGCTCAGCTATTCATAGTCAGCTTAATATGCACTGAATAAACCCTTCTTCAGTAAAGTTAAGAGCCACTGTTCAGCTTTTATTAACACAGACTGAAGAAGTTTTACTTCCGCCCATTTTGAAAATATTGTTCAGATATACGTAGGTAGTCTGTGAACAAAAAATAGATACTTAAATATATACCACAGTATACCAAAACAACCAGTAGTGCATCTCAACTTCGCGCATCGGTTGTGCGCAGTTCGCCATTTCGGTTTAGAAACCTATCAAGTTCGGCAAGGACGGCGTATTTTCTACTTCGCTTTAGGGACAGTTTAGTTTGGTTTAGTCGCGTAAGCAGTGGCGTAGTGTGAATTAAATTATTTTTTTTGAGTGACTGTAATCAAATAAGAAGAATAAAGTTAAAGCAGGTGTGGTTTGTGCTGCAAAGAACTGTAAAAGTTTGTATATGAAAAAAAGTTTTCTTGGATTTCCCTGTTCTCCTGTTTCATTTATTATAAATTTATATATAAGAGTATTATACACTTAAATAGAAATACACATAAATGGAAATTTCAAAAAAGATATTAAGGAAAGAAAGCAAGAAATTTATTGATCTTTACAAAAAGGTATACAATGTTATGCCAGTTACTTCTATAAATAAACAAACACAACATGTTTAGACACGTCATTACTCACTGAAAGTTTAAAATTAATTCACATAAATCCAACATGATTACATTTATTTTACAATTAAAATGGAATTTTATTTATTTAATTAAATTTAAATGAGTGAATCAATCTTCATATGAAGATCTGGGCCATTCAAAATCGAATACCTCCTCCATCTCATAAAATGCCTGCCCTACTGAGTGTAAAATTTTTCCATAATACTGGAAGAGTGTTATACTTATATCTTACAGTAATAGAATTTTGTTTGCCTAGCAGTACCCTCCTGATTCATTTTTGTTAGTCTAATCAGGTTTTTGTATTATAGTTGTGTATCACTGATCCAGTGGTATACTTAATATGTTTATTTTTATGCACAAAAGTGATAGCTTCCAAAATGTATAAACAAGGTATTGGGAGACTCTCTAATTTGATAAAAAATAGGCCTTGCATGATCTCTAACATTATAATAATGATAAGTTAATTATTTGGCGTCATATTTAATGAAATGAAATCTTAATTTGTAATTAAATATTATTGGATTATGAAATTTAACTAGGTATTAAATAAAAATCAAGTATATCCTTTGTTTTATTACAGTTTGTTTTGCTATTGTAGTGTAGCCGATTCTAAATTCTCTAGAGTTTTTTCCTTGTAACATGTTGAAATTGTTTATTATATAACATTCACAACATTAATCTACTCAATAAAATTTTCTTCGAAACATAAATTTAACAACTTTGAATTATACTAATCCTTCCCTGTCCAAAAAGTAGAACTGTTAGTTAATACGGACCTCGTATCTAAACCCGAATGGCCGTTTCAAGGCCAAATAAAATTGTTGCGCACAAGCGATGCGCGAGGCTGAGATGCACTACTGGTTGTTTTGGTATACTGTGTATATACTACTTCAGACATTTGATATTCGCTGAAATGAGAATTTATGCATGCAGTCGTGTATATCATTCAGCGATTTTTAGGTTATGTTTTTGATTATGTCACTTGACTGGCAAATTTATAAAGCTTGCATTTATTACATCATTTGCATTTATAATGTTGCTTGGTGCTGCTTGTGGCAGTTCATCAGGTTCTGGTGAATTTATGAAGACATCAGTTGCTCTAATAATGTTGCTTGGTCCTACTGGTGGCCGTTCATCATCAGGTACAATCATGTTTAATTGAACGTTCGGTACTTCTAATAAATTATATAAATATGTTTATGTAGCAGTGGAACTTGACATAACTTGGACTTTTTGTAATGGGGGTTTTTCATAACGTCTTTTAAATTTTTCAAATATTAAATTAAAATTTGTTCTTCAATTAATAAGTTTTTTTCAATAAACACATAATCGCATATATTTCTGTATCATGCACTTATAGATTTTCTACTTCAATCCCACCTTCCTCGTGAGTTTTCAAATACATTTGTTCAATCTCACACAGGTTATAGGTTAGTGTACCATATAGATTTATAAATACCATTATTCGCAAACATTTAGCATGTGTTCGTTTTGCGCAGAGGCTAAAGATGAATGAATTGTTAAATGATAATCCACGGGTACTAGGTTCAATCCCCACCGAAGGGAGGAAGAAAAAAAAGGTAAGTAAAAATATTTGTAAATTCAATTATAAAAGCATGTTAGATGAGTAGATAATATAAAATTCACAAATTAACAAAATGTATAATGCATATTAATTTGTTTTTTGCTTTGAAGGTGACTGAACAAGAGCTGCATAGAAGCTTTGTCAGCAATTTAAATCAGCTACACTACACTACACAATCTACATAAAGGCAGAACTACAACTACTGAATAAGAGCTGAAGAAGCTATTCTTCAGTAATGACTGGCAGCCATAATGGCCAGTAATAGCTATTTAAATTCTCCACTTTTGGGTGAATGAGTACTTAACAAGGATTTATTCAACATAAGTTTGTTACCGATATTCAGATTTAGACTGAACAATAAACCGCTTAAGCGCTTCTTCAATCAATAATCAGCATAAATTGTTACTTGGGTACGCATAATACCCGTATTTAAATTTTACTAATTTTGATTGCAAGTACGTATTTATACTATAGTAAAACAAAAATACGTGAACTTTTTTTTTTGCAAATACGGGTAAAAAGGGATCGGTTTTTAGCGTTTTTGAGCAAAATACGAGGTTATAGCACTGAAAAGATCCAAGTTTTTAATATTTTTATTTAACCAGACACAATATCTCATTTTTCTTTTTTTTTATTTCAAATACGGGGTTTAGCTTTGGACGGCAGAAATCTGGTCTGGATTTCTAGAAATTTTAATAAACATATAAACACCCTATTCGGTCAACGATTCCAGAATCCACAACGTAATTTTCTACTCTACCTACACGTACCTTCTATTAATTTATCAATTTTCTCCATTTGTTCTTGTTCCTCAATAAGTTGCTTATACATTTGATAATATTCTGGATCATCAAATTCCTCATAGCTGAGATTGTTTTCATGTAAATGATCTCGTATGTGTAAATAGGTCGTGAATGCTCTTATTTGTCCAAATGTTATGTCATCAGGGCAAAGTAATTTTATTGGTGTCAATACGGTCAATCCTACAAAACAAAAGAAGAAATCGTTGTTTATATTATTTGAATAAATAGTTTCAATATATGAAAATAAAAAACATTTAATATGTAACTCATTTATTGTTTCAATATAAGTCGATTTAAAAGAAAATATTTAGACAATTTTAGTCTGCAGAGAAGAGCAAGTGTATCTGCAAGATCCATCTTGCAGATATACCAACCCTGTTTAGCTTAAAAGTGTAATTCAATGTCCTTCGTGGCATATAGCCAGGGAATTAGTTGTTGCTTCTGAGTGAACGGTCTTTGTTCTTTGATTTTCAAAGACTTTATAAGGCGTTACAATAGTAATATATTATTACCTTTGACATCTAGCATTATTAACTATTAATAATTACATCAGAACCAGAAGGTAACTAATAAAATTGTTCGTTAGTATCTAGTTTTTGTACATACATCTAAGTAATAGCTATTTGTGTATCAAGAACATAAAAAATATCCCAAAGATAGGGAATTTTTATATGTTCTTATCAATAAAACACCTACAGGGTATGAAACAAGTGTTTATCGTAAGCAAACACACACTAATAGGTATTTGAATCAAATCATGCTATAAGCGTTAAAAAAGGGGTAGTAAAATCTTTATACGATATGGCCAGAATCATTTGTTCTAATGATAATTATTTCACAAAGGAGAAAACTCTACTGAAAAATGTTTTAAATGCCAATAATTACCCGGCAGAATTTGTAAATAAAGAAATCAAGAATATAGAGAAAGGCTCATTGTTAATACTCCATAAGAATAACAATAATATTAATAATTCAGCTAACATAATTTTTTAAAAATTGACAATACCGTATGTTAAGGGTTTATCAGAAAGAATTAAGAAAATTGGTAATCAATTAAATATTCGAACTAGCTTCAAATCTAACAATACGTTGAGATCTATACTAACAAAAACGAAACCAAGAAATGAAGAACAATCTTCAAAAAATTGCATATATCAGATATCTTGTGAATGCGACAAATGCTATTTAGGTGAAACATCTAGACCATTGAAAGTCCGAATAAGTGAACATAAAAAATATATCAAAGATAGGGAGTTTTTTAAGTCAGGTATTTGTAAACATGCTTGGGAAGAGAGGCATAAAATTCAATGGGATTCGACAAAAATAATATTAAAAGATGCAGATAAATGTGTAGCTAGTATTTCAGCCGAATGTAGTCAAATTTGGTTACCAATGTTAGAAAGAGATATTTCCAATAATCAATTACCTGCGTTATCAGGATAGCATAATAAGTTTTTATCCAGGTTTTCTTATGATTTATCATTGGAATAGTTGTTAATCGATACACAATTCAATACACAAAATCACCAAACTGAGTTATACATATTTTGAAAACAAAAATAATCATACACAAAAAAGTAACAACAAACGCGTTTTATTAACAAAATTTACAAAATAAGCGAAAAAAAGCGCTATCCCAATAAAAACCGTTCCTGGAACGTGCACTTCACTGGATTCCATTTCTAGTAGACTATCATATCGTTAGAATGTCATAAAATAAAATATTTTATTTCACATTTTACCAGAGATGTGATCTACTATGAATGGACCTTAATAAAATTTGACAACAAAGTTTTGTAGTCTTAAACTTCAAAATATTATTGATTGTCTAGTTGTCATATTTTTTTCGTTGTGTCAGTTAGGGACCAAAAATTATTTTATTACTAGTTAATCTTGACCACGGTAGCTGGAACGCTACCGAAACGTCGAAATAAAAAATAAAAAACATTATTGTGGTTTGATTTCCAAAAAATAAGAGAAAAAACAGAAAGTAGTACTTAGGCAGTCGAGACAGAATCTGTCGAGACTATCAAAGTACTTTCTGCTCGAAATACACACAAGATTTTTTCTACGATCACACCAAAATAAAATTAATTGCCATTGTTTGTACTTAGCAGTTTCCAGATTGCAGTTTCGTGTACCTATGTACGTAGGCAACACTTTTTACATTAATGTCAGATATTTTTTAAATTTCTTCATTTCTCATGAAATTATTACGAAAAATACAGTTGGATGCTTCAACATAGAAAATCAACTGAAATATTTTATTCTAGAGTTAAAATAACTACTAGCTCTCTTTAATCTATAAATAAAATTCTGCTTAAGAGCGCCAATAATGTCAAATTATGGCAGCTCGCGGAAAACATCAACTTTGCAGTTGCTTTTCAAGGCACAAAAGACGACTTTCGATAGCGGTCGTAGAAAAATGCTATTTTTTCATCTTCCAACAGCTGGTAAAAAAATGTTGCTCCTAACACATGCAGAAAAGTACCACTTTGTTGGTTGTATGTTAGATTTGGTTAACGCGTTTCATTTTCATCTCAACACGCAACTTCATTTGTGTTTGAGATAAAATGTACTTGCTGAGCTTATTGTTATACAGGGTGTCCCAAATAAGAGTGACTGATTTTAAACATAAATACCCAGCTTATTAATTGCTTCAAAGAGATGGGGTTTTCACTAGTTTATCAAAGAGATTTTTTTAGGCTTGGCTGGTATTTCATCTCATCAACACAGGGTGTTTTACTAATGTTGTTCAAATTCAAAGAGGAAAATATGTATTATTTTAAATTGGTCACCCTATAATTTTTGATCTCATTCGAAAGAGCAATCATTCTCCTTTCCAAAAATGTGTAGTTTTCTATCTTTTGTTTCATTAACAACAACGATATTCGAGGTCTCATGTAGTAGTTAGTAGTACATTTTTAATCAGTAGTTTAATATGAATTTTGATGCCTAAAATCAATTCATGCTGTGACCGTTTGACACATAACTAAATCATTCAAGTCAGTTTCATGTAGTATGCATTTTTAATTACGCAAATAATTGCCAACAAATCTGACAAACAGTTTATTTAGTAAGAAAACAAAATAACATTATTCAATACATATAAAGAACGAAGTTACAATAAATGCTGCATATGCCTACCCTCTTCGTTTATGCATAACTGTAAGCGAAATTTTAAATAATTTTCAAATGAATTTTCCAACATTTCTGGCGGAATGTTTTCGATAATGTTCCTGATATTATTGTTGGTTATGCTGAATGGTTAGGCTTAGGATTGTAGCACCTATCCTTCACATATCATAGCATGAGTTGATTTTAGGCATCAAAATACGTTCATATGAAATGTACTACTACATGAAACTTCGAATATCTTTGTTGTTAATGAAACAAAAGATAAAAAACTATACATTTTTGGAAAGGAGAATTATTGCTCTTTCGAATGAAATCAAAAATTATATGGTGTTCCATTTAAAATAATACATATTTTTCCCCTTGAATTTGACCAACATTAGTAAAACATCCTGTGTTGATGAGATGAAATGCCAGCCAAGCCTAAAAAATCTCTTCGATAAACTAGTGAAACCAGTGAAAACCCCATCTCATTGGAGCAATTAATAAGCTGGGCATTTATGTTTAAAATCAGTCACTCTTATTTGGGACACCCTGTATTATTTATAAAATCACATTTGACGTAACTCGCATTATTTTTAAAACTTACCAGCATTTGCTTTGATAATACCAGCAGTTATAGCTTTAGCAATATTTTTATCGATATCAAATACTGATAATTTAACTTCGTAACCACATTTCATACAATTTGCCAAATGACTTTCTATCGTTGATGTTGCCATCGATCTACAAAAGAATATTATCAATTAAATTCAATTTAAACACTAACGCGCACTATAGTTCATACAGTATAACAACTATGTTGCAAAGCACTTGAAATAGTATGAGTATCTAGTGAAAGTCAAATAAAGTTTATCAAATATTTTTAGGAAAAACAAATTTTTAAACAACTCTACCATAACAAAAGGAACACTGGAAAACTAACGATTCCAAATATACCGAATTGGTCACATTATTAATTTGAATTAAATAAAAAGTTAACAAATTGGATAGCTCTAGTCCAAAATATTCTGAAGTGCTTCTGTATACACTTCATTGGACAAACTATTAATAATAATTACCTTTCTTTTGCGATTTCTTTCAGACTTCTCCCCATTCTATGCATGGTAAGTGATGATATTGCACTTGGATTTGGAGTATTTCGACTGTCGGGCAAAGGAAATTTTTTTAAATGTTCCAAAATAGATGGCACATCTGTTTTTGGAATAACATTTAACAACTTTTGGCCAAATTTTTGTAGTTTAGCGGAAGTAAAACCATCTACTAGAAGAATAAGCCAAAGTTAGACAAATTATAGTTTTTTTGATGTATGAAGAATGTATCGGTAAAAGTCCCGGACCGGACAAATATCGAAAAAAATTTAGATTTTTTGTAAAATCTTTTTATACCACAAATATTACTCCAACTTAAACTATAATTTGGAAATATTTTGAAACTTACCAATAAAGTGTGGCGTATCGAAGTTATATTTTTTCTTATGGAGCACCCTATATTTTATTGCATTTTCTGATTGCCCCTTTTGTTATTTCATAAAATTTCTAATGGTTTAGTACAAGTTTTAGTCAATTTTTTAGGATCCTAAATAAATGATAGATACATACACATTTATCATCAATTTTTCAGTCAATTTTGAAATTGACGAAACTTGTTCTATTTTTGTTCAATTTTAATTGATAGAAAATATTTATAGAACCAGTCCTATTTTGTATCAATTAAATGAAAACTTGGGGCAAACATATAGGGTAAACTTTATTTCAAGGTTATTGATTTTTTTATTTTTCATGATGGTGGTGACACTGGTTCTGCTACATAACCAACGTTTATTCAAATATTTTATATTATATCGTTTATTGAGGAGTGAGAATGTTGTGTATGTGGAAGTTTTTCGTTTGAGCTATTTTAAATATCTAAATATCAAAAATGTCGTGGTCTCATGATCAAGTACTTCGACTTATTGAACTATATAAAGAAAGACCTTGCTTTTACATAGTTAAAAGTTCTCAATATAAAAATAAGCACATGAGGGCTTCTCTTTCTTACATAATTCCTAATTACTACTATATTAATAAGAGTTGCTGCTGCTAACAATAAAAATTATGTGTCCATTGTTGTCTGATACCTATTTAAATTAAAAAATTCAAATTCTTTACTAAAATCTGAAAAATGACAGGTTACTAACAAAATCATACTGCTCAGTGCGCATAATCACAACCTAAATAAGTGACTAAAACATGGTGTGTTGCAAACACATTTTTTTCTTGTCAATATTGTAGTGTCCTAAGTTTAGGATCCTAAAAAATTGACTAAAGCTTGTACTGGCTATATCTTTTTAACCACTCGGTATAGGATAGCAAAACCCTATATTTTCTTAAGGCTTAAAACGTGATCTATTTAGTTTCCTACAACAACTATGCCAAGATCATTAGTTTGAAATTTAGCGAGAATAGCAGATTGTTTTAAAGCCGATTTAGCATACAATTTGAGAAAATTGTAAATTGCACGAAAACTATAATACCTAGGTATAGGACACCCTCACACCATTCGAAAGAGGACATTTTTTTGAATATGATGAATTATCAAAATACAGGGTGTTCCATTTAAAATAAGCCTGATACTGCACATTGAATGATCTAATAATGTAACTGAAAATTCTGAACACCCTGTAAAGAGATATTTAGTACTCAATCGTGGAATACCTTCAACGAATGTCTATCTATTTAGATGTAAGAAAAAGTTTAGAGTTTGTTATTAATTTTTTTCGAAATGTTCACATTTTCAAAAAAAGTCAGCATAACTCGGAACCCTCTGTATTTAGGTATAGGGAACCATTATGAAGGAGTGTTATATTTTTTAGGGGCAATCAGAACATGCAATAAAATATAGGGTTTTCCATAAGAAAAAATATAACTTTGATACGCCACACTCCATTGGAACACCCTGTATATTACAAAATATTTTCAAATTATAGTTTAAGCTGGAGTGAAATTTGTGGTATAAAAAGATTTTCCAAAAAATTTATATTTTCTTCGATATTTGTCCGGTCCCGGACTTTTGCCGGGACCGGACCTATACAATTTTTTATTTATTTAAATTCATTCAACTTGATTCGTATTTGTACGATGAAGATTGATGCTGTATTTTTACTCACTATGCATATCTTCCATTTCCTTCAAAGTTTGAGGTCGCAACCTAGCCAAGTCCATTAAAGTGTTATTGGAAGCAATCATGTAAGGCATACAATCTTCAGCTGTTGCTATTTCAGCTCTAATTTCAAGTAACAATCTAAAAAAAACCGTAATTAGTTTTAGTAATTAAGAATGTTCTAGATCAGAAAAGAAAAAATTATTAAGTACTACTTCGCTACCCCATATAGGGCCATGATACGGGATAGAGAGTCCTGGGAAAAAGAGAGGAATACACAGCCTAATGGGACCGTCTGGTACACAGATGGCTCATGCTCCGGTGATAGAGCAGGGGCTGGAATTTACTCCAGGAACCCAAGAACACAGGTTTGTGTACCATTGGGTGAGGGTGTATCTGCATATCAGGGCGAGATATATGCTATCTTGGAATGTGCGCAGATAAACCTAGACAGAGGTTATGTGGATCGACGCATAACCATATACTCCGACAGTCAGGCAGCAATTAAAGCCCTGAGTGGGTATACCGGCAACTCAGGACTTGCTAACGAATGTCGAGAACTACTTGCTAATCTTGCAAGGCGGAACGTGGTGCGGCTAGAATGGATTCCAGCCCACTCTGGTTTTGAAGGAAACGAGATGGCGGATGCAGCCACTGAACTACCAAGGAGTAGGCTAAGGAAGATAGCAGGACTCCTAACAGGGCACTGCTGTATGAGGAAGCACCTCTACAATCTAGGAGTAGAGGAAAGTTCCCTATGTAGGGGTTGCGGCATGACTGATGAAACGTCAGTTCATGTTCTCTTAGAGTGTCCACACTGGGCTGTATTACGCAGGCGAATCTTCGGAGTCACTGTCATGGCTCCTGGAGACACAAGCAGGCATCCACTGAAAAAGGTTGCGGCCTTTATTGAAGGGCTCGGCTTCATGGATGACTAGGTAGCAGGATTGGCACAATGGGCCCGCCAGTGGCCTCAGTGTCGGAACCTTGGCTTGAGTTGTCCAGGACAAGGCTCGCCTGCACATTTAGTAGTAGTAGTAGATCAGAAAAGAAAAAATTATAACTCAAACTGAAATTGATGGTTTCTAAATTGGATAAGGTAGGTTTGTGCGCATGAGTATTGTAGCACAGCTGTATACTCCAGTAAATGAAGGGACAAAGCTCCTGAAGTCCCTGAAGACTTCACTTTGGTCTCAATTTGTAGGTCTCGGAAGGTGTTTTTAAACGAGAAAAACTTAACGCGACTGAGTTTACGGAAGGGGGGAAAATGGGCCCCTAAACCCTGGAAAACGGGTTTCTCGCTAATATCTGGCTCAATATGCTAATTAGAGAATTTTTCTTCTGATAAAACTGAAGATCGTTTTATTATCTACAGAAATGGTCTCTATCATTTTTTTCGAAAATTCGATAGTTATCGAGATAATGAGACCTAAAAGTCTCCTCATTTTAGTTGCAGCTGCCGTGACCTACAAATTGAGCCCAAAGTGAAGTCTTCAGCTACTTTTCATGAGCTTTCGATATTTTCAGTTGTTCAGTTACTAAACTACAAAGCATAATCTTCCAAATATAAATTTGCATACCTATATAATTCCATGTTTTCGCTTGATTCTTCTTGTGTACTTGTTCCAGAAGTTGCACTAGCTACACGATCATCTTTAGTATGCCAGATATTGCTAAATGAAATGAAAAAAATTAGTAACTAGCTGAAAGTCACTAGAAAATAATGTTACATCTCGGAAGATTCGATTATTTTCTTTAATATGACAATTACCTTTTATTTTTAAGACAACTTAACATTGTAGGAGTTGGAGCCATGATAAGTTCTTTAGTAGTATCGTGTAAAAAACAATTTCCAGCATCCGTGATATCCAAAACAAAAGCAAAACTGTTAAACGAACAAGTTTTATTTGAAAGAAATTTATTACGTATCAGAAGTTGTCCTGAAAATTATAAACAAATTGTTATAGTGTACTACTAAGTTAATGTAGTTTTCGCGCTACAAAATTGGCAAATAGTTTGGATTCATGAACATGGTAATAACAGGAGGGCTTACTTTGTACCGGGTGGCCAACTAAGAACGGCCGTCGGCCATATCTCAGGATACGGAAAAAAAATTTATAACAAAAATGGCCTCGAGAAACGCCTGGAAATTATTTTAAGAATTGTAGATGCACCGCTAGAGGGCGTATTTGACAGTTAAAATTTTAAAATGCAAAATTTTTCAAAATTCACTCAATTAAGGAGCATATTAAATATTATAATCAAATTCCTGAATAAATTCTGCATGTTTTTAATAGGACAAGTTTTAGTCTATCTCTTCAAATAAGGGGTGGGGGAGAGTGGAAACCTTGTTACGAAAAAACGCTTGTAATTCGTGTTCTGCTTGACCGATTTTAATAAACTTGATGTTGTTTGAAAGAGCTTTTGTTGAACAATCGAAAATTTGTAAATATGAAGCAATCTGAATAATAACATAAATGCTAGAGGGCGCTGTTTTATTTTTTTTTCAATATTGTGTTTTCTCGTAACAATTTTAAATGGAAGCATACAAATTGAAGTAGATCTTTAAAAGGTAGACTAAATTAGTAATAAAACACTGCAAACCGCAAGGCGATATCTCTTTCCTATCCTGAGATATCGTAAGAAACAAGTAAATGGCGGGAATTGATCTTCCAACGTCTAGAAGGCTGGTGAAGTGCTACATTTTTTCAATTAATAAGAATGTTATATTTGTTTTCAAGCGATCAGTTAGTAAATCAAAAGCATCAAATATCAATAAACACCGATATTTGTAAGTTCATTTATTTGGCCACCGAGGTCTCCAGACCTAACTTGTTCAGATTTTTATTTGTGGGGGCGAGTTAAAGATCTTGTTTATGCCGATAGACCCGCAACAAGAGTTGACATGGTTGAAAAGATACGACAGACAATACGAAGTATTTCAAGGGCAGAAATTGAAGCTGCTGTTTTCTCTACCCGTCAGCGATTGATTTCATGCATTGAAAATGATGGACGACATTTCGAACATCTAGGGCGGGACTAGTTACGTACCTAGTTATTTATTAAAGGTTTCAAATGTTCGATTTATCACATTATTTTAAAATTCGTTCTCATTGTTAGTAGCGACAGCATTACATTTAGGTAATCTAGTGGCAACTATAACATTAATGTGATAACAGTTTAAATTACTGCAGACAAATGCAAGATACTTCCATTCAGCATAAATTTAATAATTTCTGTTAACGCGAACCAGCCTTCTAGACGTTGGAAGAACAATTCCAGCAATTTACCTGTTTCTCACGATATATCTGGATAGAAAAGAGATATCGCCTTGATGTTTGCAGTGTTTTATTACTAATTCAGTCTACTTTTTAAAGACCTACTTGAATTTGTATGCTTCCATTTAAAATTGTTACGAGAAAACACAATATTAAAAAAAAATTAAACAGCGCCCTCTAGCATTTATGTTATTAATCAGATTGCTTCATATTTACAAATATTCGGTTGTTCAACAAAAGCTCTTGCAAACAACATCAAGTTTATTAAAATCGGTCAAGCAGAACCAGAATTACAGGCGTTTTTTTGTAACAAGGTTCCCACTCTCCCCAACCCCTTATTTGAAGATATAGACTTAAACTTGTTAAATTAAAAATATGCGGAATTTGTCAAGGAATCTAACTATAATATTTAATATGCTCCTTAATTGAGTAAATTTTGAAAAAATTCGCATTTTAAATTTTTAACAGTCAAATACGCCCTCTAGCGGTGTACCTACAATGTTGAAAATAATTTTCAGGCGTTTCTCGAGGCCACTTTTGTTATAAAAAAATGTTTCCCTAACCTGTGCTATAATCCACTCATGAGATATGGCCGACGGCCGTTCTTAGTTGGCCACCCGGTACAAATACACTATAAACAAATTAAAGTACACCAATAAGCACCTAACTACCAAATCCAAATCCGCTGTTACCCTCAAAATATTAGCTATAGTAGGGCCGCTTAGTTTACCACTTTCGGATTAGAAAGTTATAGCGATAAGGTGTTCTGTTTGTCGTAAATTTCAGTAGTATCCAAACGTTTTTACCTGTAATATTTTTTTCTTGAAGCGCGCAGAAAAATAGGACTTTGGTATACAATTAGAATTTCGTAAAGAGGGACATATTGACCCAAGGGGACCAAAAGGGTTTAAGAAAGGTCGTAATTTTTGTTTCATTGGTAGAATGAAGTATCTAAAATAGATCTGGTTGGGTCTCTTTTGGCTATAAGATCATAAAAAACCACACAATTTTAGGTGTTTCCTGCTACAAGCCAGGTAAAAATAAAGTTTGAGTACTGCTGAAATTTTCGACGAACACAACACCTTATCGCTATAACTTTCTAATCCGACTAGTTAACAAGAAATATAGACTGACAAAGTAATTATTAAATTGTTTAGTTACAATGTATTTATTAGTTACCTAATTCTTTCCACCATACATCCGATTTGTTTTTACCGGCACCGTGCAATGGACTGCCAATGAATTTTTTCAATTTCTCCCGTTTGGATCCTCTTAAAAAATCAATGTACGCTCCAAGACCAAATTTACTGGAGATAGAGGTAACGACAGACAAGAATAGTCTGGCGTCTTCGGTGAAGTTAAATTTACCTTCCTCATCCAGATCCTCGAATTTCTCACAATTAGCTTCGTGCTGTTGACTAGAATGACACAAAATTTCAAATCGGGAACGAAAGTTTTAAAAATTTATGCTGAATTCTACATTTTACAATATGACTGTCATTACTTATCGACACAAAGCTTATAGTTCACCTCATTCATTGAATCTTCAATCTTTTTCGACTTATTAAAACAGATAAATCATTTATAGAAGGTTAAAAAAATAGGACAGTCTGTAAATTCTACCGGTTTTGTTTCCTAATAGCATCAGTGCTGTGCGTTTATTAGTGACCTACGATGAATTAAATGAGTTTGAGAACGCAATATTGATTTTCTCCAAGTTGAAAATTAGAATTTTAGCGATTGAAAAAAAATTTAAAAGAAAATGCAAATTTTTATGCGCACCTGTTACGACAATTGTCACAGCAATTATCACTTTTGGGACTATCATATTTTTCTTCAAAATATGTCAAAATATATTTTCTTCTACAATCAAAACTGTGAACATAATTTGAAATATCCGTTAACATCTTGTCTTTTTGTTCTCTGTTGGCTCCATTCTTTGTTTGCCCCATTAAAAATCTGGAACATTAAATTACTTTTTTCATGTTTTTCAGTTCATATCACAAGAGTATGAAATAAAGATAGGTATTTGATCACATTGGAAGAAGGTATCCCTTCAAGACTAGATGTCTTCAAACACGTACATGAAGAATATTTAGGAATTACCAAATGCAGAGCTCTAGCAAATCAATAGATAGTTATTTAACCAGCAAGTGTATTAATGAGGGCCATTAACAATCGAGAGAATTTAACGCATGAGCAGAGCGAGTGCATTAATGTTCGAGATTGTTAATTGCCCTTTTAATACTCGTGTTAGTTACAAAGCTTTTCCGTCGACTGTATAAATTCTATTCGTTTTTCTCAATATTTAAAAAATGAAAATATTCATGTCATTGTCAAAAATGAATAATGACACTGAAATGTATGTTTGGTTGCCTACACTACAGGTAACTGTCAATATAAATATAATGTATAAGATGTGCGTTGGGTTGCCTACAGAGAAATCGTTGATTAATGTAAATCATGCATTAATAGCGGTCATTAATGTATGATTTTGTCCAATTTTGAGAACGTTAATAGCATATGTCGGCCGACGGAAAAGGACTTTTTTTATGTTTTTTTCAGCTCATATCACAACAGTATAAACATAGGTATTTGATCACATTTTAAGAGGGCATGTATGCCTATCCTTTCAAGACTAGATGTCCTCAATCACGTACATGAAGGATACCAAGGAATTACCAAATGCAGAGCTCTAGCAAATCAATCAATATAAATTAAATGCAAGTTAAAAGCAGCTTGGCTTAAGTTGTAGATCATAACAGACACAGAATAAAGGAAATTTAGACTGTTGGAGAGATAATATTTATTGAAAATTGAGCAAAAATAGAGATATATTTATTTAGTTCATACCTATGGATTTGGAAATCGCTATCATCATAAAAACAAATACATTTAGCTGGTTGACCATCTCTACCAGCTCTTCCAACTTCCTGATAATAACTTTCTATACTATTCGATATCCCGTAATGGATCACATTTCTGACATCAGGTTTATCAATACCCATGCCAAATGCAATCGTCGCCACAACAACATCCAACTTGTCTCTAACGTATTTTTCGTGTGTTTCTTTGCGTTGTTTTAATGTTAATCCTGCATGATAAGGTGCACATTTTATGCCCAAAGCTAAAAAAATTTCAAATTAATCATTAAAAATGTATAATGATACAAGAATTCAATATATAGATAATAAAAAAAATTATTACAGTTTAAAAAACATCCATTTGATCCATCCATTGATGTCTACAATCTATTGCACCTCTTTGAGGTACTTCTTTATAAAGATTTTAATAAAACAGGTTCATTTTTAACAGAAAAACATAAATTTTATACTTACATGACAAAGTATCAGATATCTTTTCAGTATTTTTTCTAGTTATGCAATAGACAATAGTTGAGCCAGCAAATTTCCATTGTCCCTCTTTACACTCCATAATGTTTTTAAAATCATCCAAGACGAAATCACTTTTTTTGTTAACGGCAAAATAAAAATTTGGTCTATCAAAACTGGTACAAGAAAGTTGTGGGCTTCTAAAAGACAGAAATGCATAAATTGGTTAACTGAACTTCCAAAATTCTAGAAATATAAAATACAATTTTGTGCGGAATCATTATTTACATCCAATTTTACCAAAAATAATTTTTTCTACGACCGTGCGTTTCAACCCACTTTCCCGCACGCATTTTAGTTTTGAAAGTGTCACTTTCCCGCACTAGTGCGGGAAAGTAAAACTATGCAAATTTTGACCTTATTAGATAGTTTTTTACTTCTGAAGGTATAACTATTGTTACAACAGGTAAATAAATATTTATATCTTTTTTATATCTTTTCTAGCTTTTTGCTGCATTTTTAATTTTTTGAAAATATAAAATAATGAAGATATTTTGATATTATCCTGTACATTCTTTAAAGTAATGTCTCAAAACAACTATCAAACCACCCTAGTTTGATATAAGAAAAATATATCAAATAAATTCTTTCATCTACAAATGACTTAAAACCGTTGCCATCACCTTCATAGTCATCTTTATGTGACCTGCAACCGATACCATCCTCATCGACGTCATCTACTTATCAGTTAACACCAAATAACTCCACTGGACCGGCAATTTTAAGTAATTTACAGAATGCAACAAATTGTGTTTCTAATAGTAATATTTATAATAATTAATAGTGTTTGGTTAAAGTTTTGTACCTATATGTATGTTGAAATAAAATAACTTTTGAAAAATGGGTTGGTATACTTTTTGTATGTACGGTCGTAGAAAAAATAATGTTCCTAACTCGTGCGTAAAGTGTCTTTCCGCACTTGTTAGGAAAATAACTATACTCTCCTTTTTAATACCTAATACCCTTACAATTATCACTTCTACATCTAGAGAAAATCTCCACCCACCTCCAGTCCCCAGTTCAGTATTGTTGAATCATTTTAAGTAGATTTTTAGCACTGTTTAGTACAAAAATGATAAATTTATATATTATACCAAGACATCCACAAGCAGACATAGTAATTTGAACAATTCAAACATTTAGGTAGGTAAGAATCAACAAACTTGATTACTTCACGTTTCCTGGGATTAGTTTGGAAAAATTAAAGTTAGAGTATTAATTGACCTGTGTTATGAGTGGAGATCATGTTTAAAAATATTATATATAACATTAACATATGTATATGAACAAAAATCCTGAAATTAACATTATCATTATTTTTATGAAATAATATATTCACCTTAAATTTAAACTTTTAATAATATCATTTTTAACATGTTGAGTAGCCGTAGCTGTTACTGCTAAAATAGGAACGTCGGGCATTACACTTCTCAATCTACCCAAATTTCTATAAGATGTACGAAAGTCATGACCCCAACTGCTAACACAGTGAGCTTCATCTATTGCTAATAAAGTTACAGGTAACGTTCTTCCCCAATTTTGTAATAATTCTGCAATGGAAAGAGTTTTGTCAAAAATTATTAGGTATCATTTAATGGCAATGTTATAGGGATCCTCATTATACCATATCTCTATATCTCTAAAAGTTTACAGCACTAATATTGTTATAAAAACTGCAAAAAAGCGAAAAAATGTGAACCAGTTTTACATATTTACCAGTTTTTCAAAATTTCATTCAAAGCCATTAAAAAAAATTTAATTGCTAACTGCAGCTATTACCTTTGCCATAATCTCCTCCACAAAATTCTGGAGTTAAATAAACAAGTCTATATTTATTATTCTCAATTCCTTCTATTGTTTCAGCTTGGTCATTATTAGCTGTTCCAAGTAGGCAAGCTGGAATATTTGCTACCTACAAAATATTAATAGTGGATTGAGAAGATTTTTCTCAGTTGAACTATGTTAAGCTGCAAAACTGAGAAAAATCTCCTCTACCCTGGTGTATACACAATTTTTTCCACTACTAGTGAAATTAAAGGGTGTTCTCACTTCTCAGAGTTTCAGATGTTTTTTTATATACCTATTTCACTGTCTCAATTTTTTTGTCTGCCAAGAGGTTATGGAAACTTAGCTCATATATAAATTTATCTTCTCAACTCAAGCACAGCAAACATAATGACATGATCCTCAACATGATCTCTAATAGTGGAAAAAAATAATTATCTATCACAATATATCTACCATTTGATTAACATAGTACATCAGGTAGTTAAAATGATAATCTACATGACATGAATTGTAAAAACTTCCATGTAATGGTTATTTCAATACACAATATTTTCACACCCATTTTTAATATCTAAAAACCAATACTTAGATTTTGCAGACTTTTGAAAACATGAAAAAGGATTATTTACTATATACTTAAATAACATCTTTCAACACTTGAGGTTATACAAAGAAAAAACAATTGCAATCAATTAATATATCTCGATAACTGTAACTATCTTGGTCATTATTATGATAAATAATTGGCTTACTTTCAAAGACAAAACCTGATCTTCCATTAAAGAAATGAGCGGCGATATGACGATAGTTATACCACCTGTAAACACAGAAGGGTATTGATAACAGAGTGATTTGCCATATCCAGTGGACATAATGGCACAATTATCTTTTTTATGGTTAAGAATGGAATTGATGATTTTCCACTGCATTGGTCTAAAAGTTTGGTGACCAAACATATTTCTTAATACATTTAAATGTTCTGTCTTGGGACTGTCTTCATCATTAATATCGGAAACTGATGCTTCGACTTTAGCAATATCCTTAAAAAAAATACCAATTAGTTTTTTGGTCTAATGAATAACATGTATAATTACATGTAAGATATCGTCGTCCCAATCGTCGCCGAAATCGTTTTCATTCATTTTAATAAATTAAATTAATAATGATCAAGTTTGTTTTTTTCATCTATAACAATTTTAATATATAAATATATCCCGCGTTTAATAGGTGGTTATATTATGTCAATGTCAAATGTCAAGTGTCAATGTATTTACTAGCACAGAATACACTAACACAAAAGGGAGACCTCTTTGGTATTTACGCTATCACCTCTATCACAAACTTAAAAAACTGCGGAAATAATGTGTACTACGAAAAAGAGTAAACCACAGACATATATGTCTGTGGAGTAAACTTAAAAACCTTGTGGAAAGTTACAGGAAAACTTCGCAAACGGAACAAAAGAGTAGTGACAAGTAAACCACTTGAGAAGTGAGAACAATTTAAAGAATATCACAAAAATGGCAAATTTACAACATTCACATTAAATCATCAACAACACAATATCAGCACCTAATATTGGAGATTGTTTTATATTTTGATATGAACAAAGGTATGTGGTTACTGGAAAGGTTTTTCTGTATCAAGTTACCTCTCTATTAGGTATGCAACCAAACATGCCTAAATGCCTGTTCAGTGGCATACCTCCATGCTACTTATAGTTGTACAGAGTGTCCAAATGAAAGTATACTAGGTGGATATTAAATTGCAATTTGGAATTATGGAAAGATTCCACCTAGTAAGGATTGGAACTATTACTTTGTAATTCATATACAATATTTCAAGACACAAATAAAATTCAACCATTAGAGGAAGAATATATTAACAAAAAGATCTTCTATTTTAGATTAACCAAGATAGATTTTGGAAAAAATTGAACTGGCAAAGTTAAAGTACAAAATTATATTCTAAAATGAGATGTATCTATGGATCATGCCTAGTCTGTTTTAAC
Organism: Galerucella pusilla; assembly: GCA_910591695.1. Lineage (NCBI taxonomy): Eukaryota > Metazoa > Arthropoda > Insecta > Coleoptera > Chrysomelidae > Galerucella > Galerucella pusilla. The sequence goes on from CAJUYI010000511.1 coordinate 110,377, forward strand.
TTTGCTTCCACATATTATTTATTATAAGTTTGTTAAAAGATTCACTCATTCTCTAGCTCTTTTTTTTCACGTTCTGCATGTGTTTATTTAAATTTATAATTTCAGTTTCAAGAAAACAAAATTGGATAGGTTTAATTTTTAATTAATAAATTTTTACCTGATTGCTATAAGTTACATATTATGGTCATTTTAATATGGATTTAGTTTCTAAGCTTCCATAAAACAACTGCCCATGAAAATATATGGCAAAAGAAAAATAACTTGTACAAATCTTCTGGCGTTTTGACATCAAAAAATTCAATGCAGTTCAAATTTGAATAAGTTTCATCAAAGAGATTTGTTATTTCAGAGATCATTTTCAATTTATCGAAAACAATATTAGTCCAAAAAAGTCAATTAATTCAAAAATTTGAAAGTACTAAAATAAATATGCCAAACAAAATGACATTTGTTTAAAAGTCAGTAGAATGTGTAGTTACAAGCAGCAAACTTTTGTACCAATTTTATTTTGAAAAATAATTGCTCATTTCAAAACATAAATTAAAACTTCATTCAAAAGTATTGGCATGACAATACAAATTATGTATATTAAAATTTTGATATAAATTATAGGTAAATACTTAACAAATATTCAACTAAATAACATTAAATAGTTTAGAAGTCACTTCTTGTGGAATCTGTAGATTTTTTAAAAGTGTTGACATATCCATTGGCCCATGTGTCTGCAACTGTTTTAAAAGTCCTTCTAAGCCTAAAGTACAGCCATGTCTCCAAATATCTGTAACATTTTTTAGCTCTTCTATATTATGTTTTGCTTTATATAAAGCAGCTCTCTTTAGATTGTCTAATTTGGTTTTTTTATCATTTACAATTTTTTCCAATACTTTGATTTTACTAATAAGTTCATATTTTTCATTTCTTTCTCTATCAGGAGTTGAGGTGAATGCATCATCTTCATCTTCAAAAGAATCACCAACTGTAAATGATGTTACTTTTGGAATTTTGTTTCTATTGACTTTGGTGGAATCCTTAATTTTGGATTGTTTTTCAACAACTTTAGTTGTTTTAACTAATTTCTTGGTAAAACCTTCAAAATCATCATCATTTTCATCATCAAATAATTCAATTTTTTTTCTTTTCTTAACAACAAACACTTCTTCTTCATCAGAAGAAATCATATTATCTATTTTTTTGGTTGTGTTTTCTGGAAAGAATTATAAAATTTATTGATAATAATTATATTTGTTTAACATCACTAATAGCATTGTCTAATATAAAGAAACTAATAGTAAAGAGGTAATAATAACACTTTGTGAATCTTACCTTCTGACCTTCTATTAATGTTATCTTCACTAAATCTCTGTATAACTATAGAACAATTTTTAAGAGTATTTTTAATTTCTGTATCTGAACAATTACTTTTATCAACAGATGTTTTTCTCTCATATGTCTTCAAGTTATTTTTATTTATTTTGAAATCAACATCATCAGTTTGATTTAAATTATTGCTCTTGGGTGGATATTGGACTAAGGAACAATTATTAGTTTGATCTTTTATTGAAATATTTAAAGTATCTTCCTGCTCATACAAGTTCACATCTTCAAATACAGTTTTCTTTACAATATTATTAGCTTCAAAAACAGATTTCACATCATTCTTATTATGGATATTTTCACTTAAAGCCAAGACTTTGGTAGATTTTAAGTGACTAGATTGGTTTTCTATTTGGGTCATTTGGTTGCTTTTTTTTCTAAAACTAGCACTATTTTTGTTTTGTCCATAATCTGATATCTCGAGTTGATTTTCCAAACATGTTATTTTTTTGTTAGGTGAAACTGAATTTATAGCCTCACATTGTACAACTTCCTTACAAATTTCCATATCACAGGCATTCTTTTCAAAACACTGGTCAAGATTCTTCTTTACTCTACTACTTTCTATCTTTTTGGGTTTGCTAGTTTGGGAATTTATTTCTACAGACCTGTCGCATGTATTTCGGTTTTTTCGTAATATACCAACGCTTTTGTTATTTGGAGTATTTTCCGAACTACTAGAATTTGGGGTATTTTCTAAAATACTAGAATTTGAATTATTTAAATCGTGAGATAATAATTTGGTGATACTATTTGATGTAGATTTTTTTTTCGACAATCCAACTCTACGACAAGGTGTTAATAAGCTTTTATTTATAGCATTGCCAAAAGAATTTAACTTGACACTTCCTGGAGTTAAGGACATCTTTAATTTAAAATCATATATTTGGTTTGCTTAAAATAAAGTATTGCAATTTGTTTACAAACATAACTTTTTTTTATCACCATAATTGACAATTGACATCGGAGTTTACAATTGACATATGTAGATCATGTTCCGATTTTCCTGAACAGTACTGCCGTCATAATAGGTTTGTTCCAGACGCCAGTAAAAATAGATGTTTTTTTTAGGTTCTAAATTTACAATCTATTTTTTTAATATTGGATTATTGGAACACTTACTTACTGAATATAAAATCTGAAAACACACATCTCGGCCGATAACTTGAAATTTTGAATTAATCATTACATTTCTAGGTTAAAAAAAACACGAAACTAAATAATTTTTCTTTTAATAAAAATATTGAAATTCATATTATTTAGGTAACTTATAATATCCATTTGAATATATTAAATGATGTTCACGAACTTTGCGATCCAAAAAAATCTTCAATTCTTGAATATTGCATTCTATAGTGGGACCTTGGAAGGCGAACATTTTCAACATCTGATGAATCCTTTCCAAGGGTAAAGTATCCAAGTTCATTAACATACCCACGATATAAGACCAGAACGTCTGAAAACATAAATAAAATAACCAAGAAGTCTATATTGAAGAAAGGAATTTTTATTTTTACCTGTAGTTCTTCTTCCCTTTGATCCTGTGCACTAGCCATAGCTGATTCAGTTTCATAATCCTCGACGAATACGTCCTCTTGTATGCTTGCGTCTTTATTTTCTAAATCTTCCTGAATACAAAAGAAATCTTGGAAGGTCTCTACTATTATGCCATGGCACTGCCAAAATCCGATTTTCCTTCTAAGGACAGTCGGAGGACACTGCATCACTTTGCTTAATTCATCTAAATCCCATTGAGCTACAAAATATTTTGAAGAATGGTCACATATATAGGATTAGTAAAATTGTACGCAGTAAGTAGTATATATGAATATATGTCATCAATTTCATATCAGGTCTGTTCTCACAAGCATCACAGACAATCTTTGACAATCCGGATTCAGCGCAAAGACCCTAAAACATTCTTTGCGCCGAATCCGGATTGTCAAAGACTGTCTTTGATGCTTGTGAGAACCGACCTATCATTGAAATTCATTGGCATAACTATGGAAAAAAGCGTAACTTGTAACCAACTTTTGGTTCATAAAGACATGTTAAATTTTTATTATCTTCAGTAATTTATTTACGATTATTTGAACTACCATGGTAGGAAAAATGCAAACAAATATTATACTAATAAAAGGAACCTAACCTCTTTCTTGAAAATGCATCATAATAGTCGCATGCACTGGAGAAACTGACAAGCTCAATGTTCGATCAGCCAATTCAATATCCAAATCGACAAAACCTAGGTGATTCTTCCAACATAAAGTTCGACTGCCTTTTAATGTCTCAAATGCAGTTATATATTTCGAAATTTGAGATTGAATTTTGGGATGAAGTTCCAATTTTTCTTCTTTAAATGCTGGCCAAAACTGAGCCGACACAATCATTGCTGATATTGGTATTTCTTCTTCTGTATATTCGTTGTCTTGTTTAATATGTTGTGTTATTCTTTTTGAATCGGCAACATCTTTCAACATAACCTAAAAGTTTTATGATAATAATAATAGAAATAGTTTTATTTATAGTATTAATATGAGTATATTCCACAAAGTAAAGGTTCAAACAGTAAATTCAGAAATAATAATGAATATGCCAAAAGGAAGATACAGAAGATAAAAATTATTATACTGAATATTACCTCACAATAATGTAACTGTGAATCCCCAAAGCGAAGTTTTAATAATTCTAGATAACGGATTTCTTTTTCAGTATCACAAGCACATTGAGTTAAAAGTCGATTGGCTAATATAGTTCTATATTCATTCACGAACAGTTCTTTACTACCATAAACATTAACTAACATGGATATTATATCTGAAGTTCTTCTAGATGTAGACGATTTGTCTGAAATAAAAAATCATCATTAAAAGGTAGAACAATTTCATTCTTGTAGGTGACAACTGAATGAAGCAGTTGCATTTGTTCTCTCTTGGACACATTGTTGCACCTAAGAGAGATTGAGCTTTAAATTGAAAAAAAAAATGTCATACTTGGAGTTGTTTCAACTGGATCTGGTTGCCAATTTTCCCAATCCTCAGAATCTTCATCAAGAGGTGTATTTTCATCTATTTGAACTGCTTCCCCTCTAACTAATTCCTCTGCTAAATCATTCGGACCTTCTTCAGTTAAACTTGTGACAACACACCTGAAATATGTTTTACAGTAATAACATATATGGAAGGGCATTATGTTTTATGGAATATGTAGAAATGTATTTATAGGAACTACTTACCTCACTGTATCTTCTCTACTTCTTAAATATTGATGTACAGGTTGAGTGACAGTTTCTAATAATAAACCTGTTGGATCTAACACTCTTAAAGACCTAATGGCTGCTACATAAGCTGTCAAAACATCAGGTGTACTAACTCCAGGATGGAGTAATCTTGTTTCCATTGCTTTTTGTAATTTTTTGGTTAACATTGACTTTAAATCTGTTCTAGGAAGACATAATCTCAAGTCTTCTAGTGCTGGCAATGATTCTGGATACTCTAAAAATAGAAAACTTTGTTTTATCAATATTTTGGTAACAAAATTAAAGCAGAAAACTAGATCCTAATATTTTTTAACATAAATAAATTGAAAAATACAACTTGGAATGTGAAACATTTCAAAGATTATGATCAAATGCTCCATATCAGTTACTCACCTATGATAATATTAAATAATTGGTCTATTCTCATCTTTGTATAAATCGTATACAAAAAATTCATCAATTTATTTTCAAATGTACTAATAGATACTTCCATGGGTGTAGAAGTCTCATAACAGTAAATATTTCTGAGCCAATTTAATATAATATCATGTAACCACTGAAAAACATTACTTGTTAATAATCGTACATTAAAAAGCCACTAGCGAAATTAGTCTCAATGGTGATGGCAAAATAAATGTAGATTTATTATCTTATCAATTAAGAAATTATTCTGTGGGTAACTTATTACATTTTTAAGTACATATAATACATATTATATATATTTGAATAAATACCTACCTTTTCCAAAACTGCTATAAAGGATGAATCAAAACTATCTTTACAAACTTTATGAATATGTGAGTTAATTGTATCATAAATAAGACTTGTCAATGTTTGTCCAACTAAAGGTTCTAAAAGTGTCATTTCTCCAAGTTTCCTAAAATAAAAAAATTCAATTTAAAACTCATCTATAATAATATATACAAAGTGTGTATTCAAACTGTTCACAATACTTCACACTTAGTTAACCTCCAGAATCTGGAGCATATGATAGTGTAAAGTGTTGGTGTAATGATAATTTAAACTTTGTTCAGTGATAAGTCTTTAGTCTAGGGTTTGTGACATTTTTTAATCCACATCAAGTGGCCACTAAATTTTATTGTTTAAAAAAAATGGAAAGGTAACGAGAAATGCAATCATCATAAACATCTAATAGAGCATCTAATAGAAAAACTCTAAGCTCAATATTTTCTTAGTTTTCTAAACCCCAAATCGTAGGTTTTTTATTTTCAATTGTGTATTTTTGGATAAGAATGTGAAAGGAAATTACTTTTTAATTGTCTAATTCATTACATACCGATTAGTTTCTTGAAATAGATGCATACAATTACAATGCAAACTTTCCTGTGAACAAATTATGCATTGGCCAAAATTAGTTTCATCTAAGTCTTCCATTTTCAAAGCAGCTTCATAAAAATTCATTACAACTACCTGATAATCTAAATTTAACTGAGATAACATGGTAGCTTTAAGGATCAATTTCAATGCAACATGTATGTCTTTTTCATTATATACCAACTCATCCAAGTATGTTGCCTGTCTTAACATTTCCAATTTATCAATAGTGTTATCCATTTGTCTATATGATTCAAACAAAGATTCCACAGCATTGTAAAATTGTTTAAATCCCTTATTTTCATGTTCGTTACTTTTGAAATAGGACCAAAATGCTGGAACAACTTCATCTCTTAATCTTTGTTCAATTTTGTTTATTATGAGATTTTGAATATGTACAGCAAGATTTGTGTTGATAATAAATTTTACAACTTGAAAAAACTCCTGTTTTGAAAACAATATATCTTCAAGTTGACTAAGATTAATAGTTTCATCTAATATAGGAAACACACGTTTAATTAGTAACCATGTTTCCTTGGAATTCATTTTGTACAACTAATATTTGTTGGTTTTCTGCATACTCTCTGATAAATATAAATAATCTTTTAGTTTATTTTATAGTACATTTAAAAACGGAGTATTTCATTTCAAATGCCTACAAATAGGTAGGTAACCAGCCAGTAACCACTTCAGATCACAGACAACCTACTTGAGTATGTTATCTTTGCTTCAGACAGATCACAACGTAAAGTATCCAATAATTCCAATACAATAAAGAATAAAATGTGAAATATAACCTCACCGTAGCCCCAGGATCATGGAGACTATGTTGAATACCGTAGCCAACGGTAGATACAAAGGATAAAAAAATAACTCTCAAGAACTCAAGAAAGAAGAAGATTTTCTTCATGGTGAATAACTGACAGATTTACTTTTATTTTTAATCCACTCGACCCTTTTTCGCATGGCCACCTAGAAAGGTATAGGGCATGTCCACGTGACGTCACAAACTATTTTGACAAGACTTAGGTGGTAAAACAATAAACAAAGCGTTCAGAACACGTGGTACTTAATAGTGAGGTTATGCTGATTTATAATGGTAGATCGTGTTTGATTTTAGTTGATTTTGCTTCAGTGTACTCTTAAAGTTATTTTAATTGTTGAGCTTGCATATTTAATAATATATAATATGGGTTAATAGTTGTTTGATAATTTTTCATCATGTCACCACCCAAGTATTGTCAATGTCAACTGTCGTGGACATGCCCTATTGTAGATGGCCATGCTTTTTCGCAGTGTGAGTTATTTCGACAGATTTTTCAGTGCGTGATACTTGTCAAAGGTCAAATCAAATATACATTTCTTATGGAAATCACTGGAAATGTCCTAAAAGGTTATTTTATGGATGGCAGAGGAAATAAGAAATAATTTTCAGCTCTTGTTTTTTAACTTATTCAGCATATAACAAAAGAGGCATGCTAACTGCTGTTGCCAGTTGCTAAGTAGCCATAATTTCTCATATATAAGAGAAGACGAGATGACGAGAAGAGCACAATCGAAAATAAGAAGAAAGTATAGGTTAGTAGTTGTTTATTTTCTCAAATTTTTTCGTTATTTTAATTTTCATGTTATTTTATTCAGATTTATAGGTATGATATGTTTGTAGATACTTTGTTACTAATTTATTGTATAGGTATTCTAATTTATGGAAATTAACGTTAATTTTAAGGAATACATTGAGAACATTATCGATATGAAGAGATGCATTAATGTTCAAAGTGAAAAATTATTAGCTTAATTAAACAAGAGAAAAATAAAGATTTGAGTATTGATCATATACCTAATTAATCAATCCACATAAAATTAGAACTGAAAGGAAATACTTAAAAAATAAACAAAGAAGTCAAGTGAATGAGTAATTCTCCCCTTCTATTACCTTTCATGAATAAGTCCATAAAGAGAACTGTCTATAAAGCCGTCCAGAAATCAATAGTAAAAATAAATTAACTACAAAATATAAAATAATTTATTACATACAATTTAAAAAAAAAATAGTTGCAGTTGAGCTTACATAGTATAAATAAAAAAAAATAGATTCAAAAATATTAACGTTAAACTGAAACTTTCTTCTTCTTTAGAGTCTAGAGAATTATCTTACATGTCACTGACTTCAATCAAGGCCTATTTATTAGTTTTTCATGCTCTTTGGTAACTAATCTATAGTAACTTTCAGTGGTGTGAGGCTTTTGAAATTACTCCTGGCTATTAATAGTCAATAATGATTTACATTTATGGTCACATAGTGATATTACAAATATTTAGTAAAGATATAGAGCACCAATTTGTACATCTGATACTTGAAACAAATATCTTATCAATCAATAAGATCTGCGAAAAAGAGATCTTATAATTATTAATCTGTGTGACAACGCAAATGTTTATTTAGATCTCTTTTACGTGAAAAACATTTGAAACAAATTTCACATTTGAACGGTTTCTCTCCAGTGTGACAACGCAAGTGTACAGTATAAGTACCTCTCTGTGAAAAAGATTTAAAGCAAGTTTCACATTTAAATGGTTTTTCTCCCGTATGACAACGAAAATGCACAACCAAATCCTCTTTTTGTGAAAAAGATTTTAAGCAAACGTCACATTTGAACGGTTTTTCTCCCGTGTGACAACGCAAATGCTTATTCAGGTTGTGTTTAACTGAAAAAAATTTTGAACACATTTCACATTTAAACGGCTTTTCTCCCGAGTGACAAAGCAAATGTCTATTTAACGTACTTTTCTGTGTGAAAGATTTTAAGCAAATATGACATTCAAATGGCTTTTCTCCTGTGTGACAACGCAAATGTTTATTCAGATTGTTTTCAAGTGAAAAAGATTTCAAACAAGTTTCACATTGAAACGGTTTTTCTCCCGTGTGACAAAGCAAATGTTTACTTAAATTACTGTTTTTTGAAAAATATTTTGAACAAACGTCACACTTGAACGGCTTATCTATCGTGTGACTTCGCAAATGTATATTTAGATCGCTTTTACGTGAAAAGGATTTCAAACAAATTTCACACTTGAATGGTCTTTCGCCCGTGTGACAACGCGAATGCTCAATTAAATTACTGTTCCTCGAAAAAGATTTTAGGCAAACCTCACATCTAAAAGTTTTATTTGCCGTGTGACAACGCATATGTTTACTCAGGTAGTTTTCAAGTGAAAATGATTTCAAACAAATTTCACACTGGAATGGCTTTTCTGTCGTGTGACAACGCAAATGTATTTTTAGAACGCTTTGACGTGAAAAATATTTCAAACAAATTTCACATTTAAACGGTTTTTCACCCGTGTGACAACGAAAATGTTGATTTAAGTTACTATTCCTTGAAAATGATTTCAAACAAATATCACATTTGAATGACTTTTCTTCTGTGTGACTACGCAAATGTACATTTAGATCACTTTTACGAGAAAAGGATTTCAAACAAATCTCACATTTAAATGGTCTTTCTCCTGTATGATAACACAAATGATTATTCAACTTAGTTTCAACTGACAATAATTTTGGACAAATCTTACATTTAAATGGTCTTTTACAACACAATTTGGCATTTTCAACAATTTCACCCTTATCAGTACTGTTGAGCTGAGCACAGCTTCTGGTTTCCTCAAACTCTTCTATTTCATTTTCAATTATTTTAATGTCAAATTTGACATCCTTATTTAGATTAGTGTATCTTCTATTGAATTGTGTCGTAAATAAATTCCTCTTTCTTAAAGAATTATGTAATGAATAGTGATTCAAATATTCTACTTTCTTAGTATATAAATTTCCACAAACTGCACAGATAATAATCCCATTGGAATGATCTGGTATGTTTATTTGTTTTCCATTTAATGAGCAAACTGTAAATAAAAAATTAATTCAGAGTAACAAACAACAAAAAATATATAAATAAGTGAACCTTTGACTTCTCCAGTATATCATTAAAAGGGGCATATTGGTCAGTCATTGGTCTATTGCCTATCATTAATATGGGTATATTAAAAATAGTATGTATACATAATATTTAATTCCTATAGGACATAGGACACTGCCCCAGTGCGCCACATTGCGCTAATTTCACCACTTAAATTTAATATCTAAGTATATCTATCAATGTGAAGAAAAAATAATTCAACATCTCTTGGTTTTTAATTGGAGGTGATGTTGATATGACAATTACTCATATAAAAACCCATGGATTCTCTTAGAACCAATATTGAAATTGAGTTCCTAAACCTCCAGAAGACTTATAAGTTTGATTCCCAAAAGAATAAGAGAAAAGAACTTATAAAGTATATCTACATATAAAAGTTGTTTACTGTGTCTTTTAACACACTTACCTTTGAGTTTAGTTCTTCTTGTCCGTTTCCCTTTTGAATAGTTTAATATATTGCCAATATTACTTTTCCGTTTAATTGAAGAATCATTTTCTTCTATAGTTATATAACTATTTAAATCGACTTTTACCTCATTTGGACTTTCGCCATTTGATTCTCCAAATAAATCATTTATAACGTTCACACTGTGCACCTCTTCGTCAAGTTCTTGTTTAACTTTGATATTAAAAGTATGTTCCTCAATTTCTTCCTTAAATATAGAAATAGTTGCCTGATTTGACACCATTTATGGAAAACAAATAACAATTACAAATGAAGTGAGAATTATTATTTATTTCTCTATAGTGAGAAGCTAGCTAGAGATGTTTGACGTTGATATGAAATGAAATGACATGACTCAGATGACAGATGGATTACAATGGAGGATAGATATTTATTTTTGAGTTGGAGGCTGTTTTGAACCAAGGATGTTACATGAGTGGTTTTGAACATGTTTAAATTAAATGTTAAAACTACACGCAAAAAAGTGAAACCAAAGAAACTCAAATAATAATTCGTAGAGAAATATAATAATAATTGTTTATTTTTATGACTTGTTTCGACAAAGTTTCAATTGTTCAACTCTATGAATTGTTTAAGTTAATTCAACAGCTCAACAAATATTCTGTTTTTGGAGTAGGTACCATCCATTATTAAAAATAATGAGCTATTGTTTAACCAAATGATTCTTATTTTCTATATTATCGAAATTATATGTGTAAGTATATTTTTATGTAGCACTATATGTAGGATAGGGTGAGTCTAAAAACCAATACGATAATAATAGATTAAGATATTCATAATATCAGTTTACAATAGAAAGAATTTCAGTAAATGATGATAAAAAATTACAATAAGTATGGTGCTTGAATAATATTTAAAAGTTGTAACCATAGAGAAATATAATATAATGAGAGTTGTCGACCCTGTAGTAACAGTTGGCATCACGTCGATCGAAGCGCATCAGGAAGGGTTGTTGGAACTAATTTTTGAGGGCGGGATATTTAAATTGGTTGGTTTGGATTGTGGGTATGTAAATCTCACAATTTGTCTAAAAATTGTTTATTATATAATTATATCATTACAAAAAATTGAAACTAATTTCATTTTTTCTAATGAAATGATTATAATTAATAAACAATTTTAAGACACATAAATTAGGTAAATGAGAAATCAACACTAATTTAAAATTTTTATTAAACTGCACATAATATCATAACAAATAATCTACATCTATATAATTATCATCAATTCATCGAACATTTACATATTATTAATCAGAAAATAACTTATTTTTACTAAACTTACATTATATTTAGGAAAGTTAAATCCAATATCACATCCAATTGCACATTATTTTAAAATTATTCACAAAAACTGCAAAAATTTAAATAAAAAGGAGTTATTATAAAAAGTAGATTCTCCATTTCTTTGAAGACAGGAACAGGTCTGAAACTAAATAAATAAAATGCATTTGTTAGGTAGATGAGTTTCTTTGAGGCTATCATTATTGTTAGAAAAAATAAGCTTTTATTTCACAGACAATAGCTACAGTATTTTCAAAAGCTTGGGTATTATTATTATGTTCAACTACTTTTGGTAGTAGTGTATGATCTAAGGATTGCAAAGGTAAAACAAATCTAATAAGTATTTTGCATAATGAACCTGTGAATGCATTATTATTAAAATGATCTTTACACAACCTTTGATGCTTTGATGTAGAAAGAAATTCTAAAATGTACTTTGATGTTAACTTTGATTAATATCACATGGAAATTTGAAAAATGTTTTATTCTTACTACAAATTGCGAAGTAGCCAAAAATATTTACTAAGAATTACAATTTTTGCAATACAACTATGACGTATTATATTTGGTGATGATATTTTAAAGGTTAACTTACTTTTATTTCATTAATTAAGAACTAAAATAAGCTACATCCTCAATCAATCTGCTAGCGAAGTGGCACTTCAGCACGCGTGCTGCAAAACGGATACCCATCCTCAATCCTGTCAATTCAGTCTGCCTGAATGTTATCGCACATGCGCATTTTCATTGTTATTTTAAGGTAACGAGGTAATTAAAAAATTTAACCTGTGATTATTCTTGTAAATAAAAGTAGTTACTACTTATCAAAGACAACAAATTAATATAATTACGATATTAGAAAATAATGTATGTTTGTTTACAAAGATAATAGAATAAAATAGGGTTAGGGTACCTACATTATTTTCCCCATGATAAAATGCGCATGACACAATTCGGCACGCACCGAAAAAGCTTACAGCTTGCAAGCTTGCACTTCCACGTCGGCGCGCATGTCAGCACGAAATTGAATTGAGGATGCTTACGTTTAAACGTCATTGTCCCAGCACGCGTGCCGAAGTGCCACTTCGCCACTAAATTGATTGGGGATAGGCCTTTATTTTTAATGACTTAAAAGTTGATATACTAGGATATTTCATCATATTTATCGACATTGAAGGATAAATAGTGAAGTGAAATGTAATTAATAGTATTTTAAACCATTTTATTCTATTTCCCTTTTGTATAAAGTCTTGTAGTTCTCACGACCGAAGCGACTTGATGCGCGGGTCAGTTGCGCAGAAACGTTGTGCCTTATACCGCCCATACTTCAATCCGTCTCTTTTATTTTGTCTATGGTTGTAACTTTTACACTTCACCAGATTCTGAATTAAATTTTACACCCAGAGAAAATGTACTGATATCTGTGACAACAAAGTTATAAAAAAGAAGCGACAGTAAACTTTTCTCCATAGATATCGAAGTTTAGTTGTTTTTCAATTATTCATCCATCACTTGAATTACAGCCACGAATTGCACAAGTTTTTGGCGCCATAACTAGTAAATGTAATTTTGTAAACAAATTTTATCGTTCAAAACACAAAAAAATATGTAAATAATCAAAAAGCTTACAACAAAGAAAATTCTTTGGTAAAAACAATAAAATCACATGTCATTGACAGATAACGGGCTTAAAATAGCGACTGTCAGACATGCGAACTCAGAAAATGAATTGTAAAATAGCACAAGCTTCGCTTCTTCTTTGGATGGTGTATTCTGTGATATTAGCTCAAAAATGATGACAGTTGAGTTGAATAGAAAAACACAGTTTTAAACTTGTCACTGACACAAAATTAAACAAATAAAGTATGAATAACGTTGACTTGCATATAATACAAAAACAATGCAAAACGAATTATTTCGTTGCGACAGTTACAATTTTTTCCGCCAGAGGTCTCATTAAATTCTACTCCGCCCAATAGCAGTAGCTATCTTACTTGATTTAGTACTAGTCCAACTCTGATAAATCAGATAGGCCTGACGAACTATCTCCATCCATTGTAATCATTACTGGTTCTGTTTGTGTCTCTATAATGTCATCCAACTCCCACATTTTTACTTCAACATTTTGGCAGACATGCTCCACACAAGTTTTCCATTTTTTTGGTGAAATTAGTGCTAATCCTTCTTCAAAAAGAGTTTTCATGTCTCCAAATTTAATTGCTGAATTCTTATTGGATATGTATTGTTTAACTTCATCCCAGATTAACTCTATTGGATTCAGATCACAATGATATGGTGGGAGGCGAAGTATTGTTTTGTTTTGTTGTTTACTCATTTCATCTATCACATAATTATCATATTGCTTTTTATGTTGCTTAACAAGACACATGAGTTCGACTTGGAGCATGTCATGGTCAAATTCAATTTTTTTTCCTCTAAGCCATTTTTTTATATCATCTGTTCTTGATGCATTTGTGGGTATTTTTTCGAGCTTCCTGGAATGATAAGGTGCATTATCTAGCACTATAACACAGTTGTCATCCAATTTTGGTAAGATGTTTGAAAACCAATCTTCGAAGGATTCTATTTCTTCTTGATAATCTCCTGATTTTTTCGAGTCAAATGTCCATAGTGCATTAGGTACAAATCCTTCGCTGCTTCCGATGTGGCATACGATGAACCTTTTCTCTTTTTCTGAAAACATCAGTAGCTCAATAATATAGTATTGAACAGGTTTTTAATGTAGGTACATACATACCTGTGTCGATCCATGTTTCATCTAGGTAGTAAACTTTTCGATTTTCCTGTCGGTACCGTTTTATTTCTTGTAAGTATTTTCTCCGCCACAAAACAATTTCATCTCTGTCTAATAATAAACTCTTTTTTCCTCGAGTTTTAAATCTAAAGTTTATTGTTTTTAAAAGATTATAAAAGGTTCCTCTTTTAAAGGTAGGCAAGAGTGGATCATCGTTGACATTCTTTAACACTTTGTCAATGCTTGGAAGTTCATTCCTAAAGAAGAATTCATGCACTTTGTACCTTATTGCCTTTTTATGATGATCTTCTACAGTATCACAAATCTGTTTGTAGCGCAGCTTTCTTTTTGGTTCAGACAATTTATTATTCTGTTTATACTCTTTCATAATATTAAAAACAGTTTTAGAACATACCCCTGTTTGGGCAGCAACTCTCCTTTCAACATCATGTATTACCATGGTAGGGTTCTCTGAAATTTCATGTTTATAAACATCAAGAACCATTTGTTTTGTTTGAATGTCCAGATGACCCTTTTTAAGTCGTTTTTGAGGGTAAATATTGTTCTGAACTTCATCTATAGTATCTATGGATATAATAAAATATGCAAGTGAATTGAAATAGTAAGTCACAAAAGATATATAGAATATATACAATAAAGGAACTTAGGTCTAATAAAGGAACTAAAATTTTCTTATCAATTCCAGGCAGTAAATCAAAATAAAGTACATTACTTACCTTCCAGTTTAGGTCTTCTTTGTTTTTCATTTGAATAGTTCAATTTGTTTTCACTGTTGTCAATGGTATTACTTTCTAGTTTAATTGAACTATTAGATTCTTCCAAAATTGTATTAGTATTATAATTGATATTTTCCTCTTGTTTAATTGCACTTATTAAACCATTCGTTTCTCCAATTAAATCATTGATCACGTTTACACCATGCTCGTCTTCATTAAGTTCTTGTTTAACGTAAATATTAACAGAAACAGTATTTTCTTCAAAGTCAATGATTTCTTCTTTAAATATATTAAGAGGTGCTTGATTTGTCTCCATAATAATAATATAACTGATGCATCAACAGTAGATTAATTAGTTGCTATTATCAGAGACATGAGACATTAGAGACAATAAACAAGCCTCAAGGGTTGTCTGCTGTTGTTTTTGATGAAATATAAAATCAAAAATACAAACATAGATAAAACGAATATGAGGTCAATTTTTTTATGACAAAATAAAAGAGAAGAGACGGAATGAAGCATACACAACATGAAGACCGGACACTCTATGACCATAGAGTAGAGAAATAGTATAAATTTTTGAGAGTCTATGGAAGATGGAAGCACACTAACAGCATTTTTATGGACAATGCTAATAGCAAAGACAAATAATACAGATGGTGTATTCTTTGTCTAAATTTTAAGACACTATTCTAATCATGAGAGTCTGCCTCCACTCCAGATATATCTACCAAATACGATTGTCTAATATAAAGATTAGACCTGGCCATGATTAGACCATAGACAAAATAGATTAGACAATGCAAATACCAAAGCTGGCTATCTGTGATATCCATGGAGCTCTTAATAGTAGCTCCATGGTGATATCGATATCAACCATCTCAGCAGTACCATCACCACTGACAGGATTGTGTGGATTGTTGTCTCCACAGATACAGACCACGACCACCTTAGCACAACGATAGTATAATCGTTGGTCTTAGCACACCTGACAGCCTGACATATACAATTTTTGTACTGAAAATGTGGAAATTGTTTTATTTACATTTTTGCGTTAGTCAATAATAGCTACAATATACATGTACTGCATAGGAATCAATCATTTAATCTGAATCAAATGGAGACAAATCAGGCTACTCTTCATATATTGAAGGCAGAGACCATTGAAGTCAAGGAACATTTTTTTAATATCGACGTTAAACAAGAAATTGATGAAGAAGTGCATAGTGTGAACGTTATAAATGACTTAAATGGAGAAACGTATATCATAAACTCAATTAAACAAGAAGTGAATGTCGATTTAAATACTACTCTAATTTTAGAGGAATGTAAGGCTTCAATCAAACAAGAAAGTAATATTGATAACATTGAAAGCAAATTTAACTATTCAAAGGGCAAAAGGAAAATCACTAAACTCATAGGTAAGCAATATACTTTAATCTACCTAAAGACATTAAAGACAACAGTTTTCACTTTTGTTATAAGAGAATCCAAAGGTTTTAAGGTGTATAGTTATATCAGTCACACTTACAAGAGTACTTTAGCATAAAAAACATGTAGATTATTAAAGATGTGGGTAAAAGTATATTACACCGTTTTTGCATATTACAACGTTTCTAGATAAAAATTAATTGTAATATAATTAGTGTTTCTAAATATCCATTTTCTATATTTGTTTAGAATCTCAATCCGACATGAATAAAAAATTGAAGATATATTCAGAGGCTGATTTCTCAGATGATGATGGAAGTCAAAATGAAATTAAAACAAGGAGAAAAATTCAAAATAAAATTAGATGTAAGCGATATAGAGATAAAAAAAAATCAGATACAATATTCGGTTTACCGATTTATGAAAATCAAACAGTGACATTAGAGGAGGAGGAAATAATTAAACGTCGCAAAGAATATAACAAACAAAAAAGTAAGCGATATAGAGACAGGAAAAAAGAAATTAATTTATATAAAGCTGTAAGGAATGTTTCTACATGTCAAAATTTCGATGACCAACAAATTACAGGTCCACCACCAATAAATGAATCATACATTTTAAAGTCATGTTCAGATTATCATATGGCTTCACAAGTCAATCATTATAAAAACAGTAAAAAAGCTGATGCACTAGTTGATTCACTAATTTATAAAAATCGAGCAATTACAGTTGAAGAGGACGAAGAAATTAAACGTCGGAAAGAATATAACAAACAAAAAA